>JZKD02S0240365.1:132569-145781 GCA_000966675.3 Picea glauca | reverse complement strand
CCACTTCGAAACTAGAATCTAGCCCTACCAGCTTCAGAGAGGGATCTCTCTGTATGATTTAGCTATGTTTTAACTTTGAGATATTAGGCTAGTTAAACAAAACAAGATTGAATGTTTTGTTTCGTTTTTGTTAAGTTGGTTGAAAAGGTTTTTACGCCTTCGTTGGGCCATGGGGTCTGTATTATAAAGATAGAGGTCTCAACATAAATTAAAAGATTCTTTTCACAGGGAAAGATAATGCATTCATTGGATTCTTTAGCAGTAAAGTGATGACTAGCAGAAAAGATGAGAATATCAATTAAAGTAAAGAAGCATTTAAGAATTTCTTCACTGTAATATCAGAAAGATAAACATTTAGATCTTTCAAAGCCAGAAACAGGGTATACAAAGATAAATCCTGCAACATGTGCTACTTTTAAAAGATTAGATTAGAAAACAATATGACAATTGAGGGAGGAAAAAATTTAACATAGAAAAGAAAACATCACCAGTGAATAACACGTTAGAATCCTATGAAATGCCCCTTTGTATTACTGGAAGATCTCTTGATAAAAATTACACTCTTTCTGGCTAATAGGGCATAAAGATCAACCCCCAGCACTTCAAAATTTGAATTATTTATAATCAAAAATTACAAATGATCATGTCATTAAAGATCAGGACGTGACAGTTCTAAATTTAGCTAACTAACTCAACAAAATAAAAAAAAATAGGAATTGTTTGATGATGTGTTGAAATATTCATGCTGATTTCTGGGGTAAACCGTTGGTGAGTCCTCTGCACGACCTCATCTGATTTGATAAATGACTGGGCTTGGACAACTCATCTCCTACTCGATCAGATTGCATAACTCTTCCCATCGAAGGTGACTGGGAAGGACGAATTTGATTAGTCTTTGGTATACTTCATCCATCTTTGTATACTTGGAAAAAGTTGGCTTGATGATGAAAATGTATCGGATATCGTGTTGTATGCTGATGTATGACTATAAATCTTCTAAGAATGCCTTGCCTATGATATTGCCCTGTATTCCTGAGAATTTCGAACTATCTTTGGCCATGGTGGCTAGTTTATTTTTATAATCAAAAAGTGTCATTAAGTTGTCATTTATGACCCTTAAGACAGGGAGGCCCTTCTTCTGCAGAGCTTCAATTTTGCTAAAAAATATTTGCACTCCTATGTCCATAGTTTGGACTTTGTCCTCCATATGTAGCATCAGTCCTCTTTTGGTCAGGACCCTCTTGACCTCGAGGATGGTCTCCGTCCTATCTTAAATTTTCAAATACTCTAACTCTTCTCTGGTTTTTGAATTCAGGAATATAATGATCTCAGTGGCTTCTGTGGGCATCTCTCCCAGTTCTCCTCTTATTTTCTCAATAGCATGTTTGCTTCTTTGCACTAGTTCATTTTGCTCAAACATGATTTGTACCATAGGCCATATTTAATTTATGGACTTGGTGATATCCATCCAGACATTGTCCTTGACCTCAACAAGTGTTTTTCCTACCACTATTTTATTTTGAAGCTGTTGCAATTCCTGTTTGAGCTTGTCTGATGTTTGTTTCTCCTTGGAGTAGCTAGTTTGGTAAGAAGACTTGAGTTCCTGAAGGTTCTCAACCTCATTTTTAAGTATTATAATCTCTGTCTCCTGCAAATTCATCTCTTCCATGGATTTTCCCAGTTCTACAGTCTTCTCTAGAGCTGTTAGTGGAGTTGCTGAGGGAGTTTTTGCTGAGGGGATTCCCGTTGTGGATGTTGTGCTTACTCCTATGAGTGGAAATACGCTCAATGGAATGACTTCCATAGGCTTTGATTGTTCCTTCTCTTTCATTAACCTTTACAGTTCTTCTTCCATTTCTTTCAACTGTGCATTCTTCTCCATAATCAACTTGAGCATCTCATCCTTTTCCCCTTCTGTCTCAGCTATCTCCTTTGCCTGTGCATATTTTATTGGTGGAAGTTTCAACTGTTTCCTCAGAGATGCTATATCAGCATTTTTCTTTTTTAACATCTCCTCAACTTCTTTCACATTCGAGGGTTCATACCCGATATTGAGGACCAATTCTTCCAACATCTTAATTTATTATCTTTTGCAAAGGATGATATCTTTTCTAATTGCAGCTATGTCTGAACATTGCTCAGAGATACCTATAATTTAGCAGCCACAGTAGAAGCATTTGCCAACATGGAGAAAACCATTTCTCCAGTTTGCCTATGCAAATCCATCTTATCAGCAAGATGCACATCTCTAGTATGAAACTCGAATGTTGCTCTTTTGTAATTAGTGATGGATTTCGAGTCCGGCACCTGTGCCTGCAGAAAATCCATGTGCATTCTACCCTTCTCTGTATTGAATGAAGACAACAATCTATGATGTGTCATTGATGTCTGTTTCCAAAACTGAGCATAAGTACTATTGGTCAGCGTCTGATTTTTCTTTTTGATCAGATCATACTTCTCAAAAACACTCAACTTTGGTCCTACTTTGCTTGGTTGGTCAACTAGTGGAGTATCCATAGGCTTCTTGGATGAAACTATAGACATGATTTGTTTGCTTCTTGTGCTGAAAAGTGACTGATCACCTTTCATAGTTGTAGTGGATTGGATTTACTTTTCACCAGTCATGTCAGGTGTATGACTGAATTTTGGCCTTTTGGTGTGTAATTGGAAATCTTCAGTTGAGACTTCGGTGATGGAAGGTGAAATATCCTTCCTTGGTATTTTCTCCTTGGGAACATGTGGTGTAGTAGTCTGTGAGATGATGACTGAAGGGTCCTACTATTCTATCTTGACCAGAGTGTTTGGCTCCCATTCTATTTGATTCACGAACTTATCTATCTCAGGCTTGGGTGTATGAACATATGGGACATTTTTATTTTTAATCCTCATCTCAGAAATTATCCTTCAGGGATCATAGTGCCATATGAAACTAACAAAAAACTTCATTTCTTTAAACATTCTATCTGCTTCCTCCCCAGCACCTCGGCTATTGCAGATGAAAGACTTTATTTTCCCTTTAATTCTGAGCTACTGTTTCTTTTTCGGAGACACAAAATTTATGTCATCGGATCTAATCATTTTCCTTATGTAATCCAGGGAAAATATCCTCACGGGAAGATACTTGGGCAATTTGTATGGAGCTAACTCGCATCCATATACTCTGATATCAGTGTGGTTTTGGTAAAGATACCAGTCTCCAGTTTGTGCAAGGTCTGAGAGGCGTACAATCCTCTTAATCTCCTCATTTATTCTTGATTCAAGTCTTCCACTGAGCATGCTCACCACTGGATGGTAGAACTGCTCGATAAACTATTTGAAGCTGAACTCTATTGAATTTTGTTTGAGTAGTGAAGTCCAATCTATTACCACCTACAGTCTCCCATCCTTGTCCATTTTATGCATTGAAAAGGAGAACATGTCTGCTTGAAAGAAAGTGAACATGTGGGCCAGTATTGAGGAATACCAGAACATGCCTTTTGAGGTGAAATTTGAGAACTACTCGTGAATACTGCCTGCCAGGAAAGTGTTGTAGTCAAACTGAGTGGTGGGTCTTTCTTATGTGGAGAATATGGATAGAAAACCCAATATGGGTTCATCTACCCATTTGTCAAAAAAATAACCAAGCAAAGCACAGAGTGATGAAATGACTTGGTTTCCCTTCTCTGAGAACAGGGAGGAAGGGTACAGGGGATTTGTCTTGGGAAGCTGGGCGGCCTAAGGGAAGAAAAGCTCAAAAATCTAGGCTCTCTGAGGGAATGATAGTTTCTGGTATAGCTCTGTGATGACTCCGAGATTGAAAGGGGATGCAGATCAGCTCTGGGTATCTGCATCATCTGATCAATGGCTTCTGGCCTAATGAAGAACAAAGTTTCTCCTGATGAACATACTATGGGTCTCTTGTCTAGGAGGTAATGATCTTGGCATTTGAGGGTGAATTCAGGGAAATGGTGAATGTGGGGGAAAAGATACAGAGGAAGTTTGGACTCCCAGAGCCCAATTTCATCGCTCTGATCTAAGAAAGTCTCCTTGAGCCATCACTGCAAATCCACAAAGTCGAATTCACACCTGGTGTCTGCAATTAAATGATCCTTGTTGGCCAAATGGATCCTATCGAGGTCAATAGGAGGCGGGAGGAAAGGATTTTCCTTGGCTTCTGATTTCTTTGATTTTGGCGCTATCACTATGAAAATACCTGCAAGTCAAACAAAACGTTAGTGAGGATGACTGTGGTTTTGGATGGCTAAATGAAACGAAGAGGAGACAGGGAATAATTCTCTGGTGCGATGGACAATGTAACAGTGGGAGAATGAAATAAAAAGGGTAGTTTTGGGCAAACAGATACCCATTGGGCACGGGAGACAGATCAGCAGGCTAACGGATAAGTTAGCCAGTAATAAATGGCCAACGGGTTCTTTAAAGAATGATATGGCAGGTAGCAATGAATTATGAATAGGATCGGGTGACATGGCGGGTGTTGATTGGGAAGTGACCATAGTGAAGGGACTTGTAATGGGAGAATAGGGGGAATGGACTGATAGAGTTATGAGATGTGACCCTTAGGGAAAAAGTGGAAAATGATGTCATGAGGTGATGGGGGGTATGTCATAAAGTGATAAGTGGTACGTGGCAGGAGTATGGAGAAATGGATTCTTGTCACATAGAGAAGAGGACCCACCAGAAAATCACTCCATTCTAGACACACCCCGCATCGTTAAAAGCAGACCAGTCGGGGGGGTATGAAAAATATCGTCAGCCATCCATCGGTGCACCTGTCGTTGGACTGTAGATCTGAGCGCAATGTTTAACCAACATTCCATATCCCCCCCCCCCACCATTAAAAGTAGAATGGTTGGGGGGGTTTGTAATTCAATCTCAACCGTGGATCTAGGTGCCAACGCCTCAACCGTTCAGATGTGCGCATTTGTTATACATGATTCTGGACCCCCCCCTATCGTTAAAGGTAGAACGGTTGGGGGGGTCCAAAAAAAGTTATCAACCGTAGATCTGAGTGCGAGCACCTCGGCCATTTATCTATGTGTTGTCTTTAATATGTGAGCAAAAACTCATATTGCTCTGAAAACTTAGGATAAGCACTTTAAGTGGGTTCGTCCAAGCTTTCCCTGTTTTTATCACCATGGGGTTAGACATTCAACTTTCAAACATCAAAGATAGGGTTCAACATCGATCATCATGCCTGTTTTATTGAAATAAAGAAAACTACCCTATTCTCTAACCTAATTACCTATGACATTTAGCCTAGATTAAACTATTGGACTAATAAATTACTCTATCCTGAGGTTATTTGACCAAGATTAGGCAGTTTGGTCAAATTTATTCACTAGCTAACCTAATTTTCTTGGCTAAGATTAAACCGTTTAGCCAAGCTTATTCACTACTCTTATCAACATCAATTTAAAGGACTTGGCCATGCTTAAACTATATGGACCTAGTCATTTTTATTGCATGGGGCTTTATTTTAAATTTCTTTTATGCCCTCTTTTATTCTTTTCTTTCTTTTCTTTTTCTTTTTCTTTCTTTTCTTTTTCTCTCTTTTCTTTTCTTTTTTCTCAAATTATTTGCAGAATGAAAAATCATTTGGTAACCAAAACAATAAAAGGATAAAATTTGCAGTCACCAGTTGATCCTATAAATTATAGGGTTATAACAGCGACTCCACCTGGGGATGGTACTCTCCTTGTGAAGTGCCAAGAATCATGTTTTCTGATGTTCTGAAAAACTTTCTCCACAGTTGCCTTTGTTGTTTGATTTGTTTTATTATTTTTGAAAGTTTGATGACAATGTTCAGTGGCTTAGGGCCTTCTCTGTGGGCTTAAACCATCTGATCAAAAATTTTCACTCAAAAACTTGTAAGCACAATAAAATGGTTTTTACAATGGAAAGGTGTGACTCAATGACCCTACTGAGGAGGTGAGTAGTGCTTCAACATTTTGCCATTCACAGGTCCTCCTGAAAGATTGGTCCCATCGTTGTTGTTAAGAAGGAAAGGATTATTTCCTCTGAATGTGTGGATTATGTAAGGTCCCTTCCATAGACTGTCGAATTTTCCATGCTTCCCCTTATCTTCATTTCGAGCATCCCATCTTAGAACCATGTCACCTAGCTCAAAGTCATCTTCTTTAGTTCTTTTATCAAAGATATTTTTTATGCTATCCTGGAAAACCTGAGTTTTGTTGTATACTTCTTCTCTAGACTGCTGCAAGTGGATCATATGGTTTATCCTTCTTTGGGAATCGTTCGGCTCGGCTTGCATCTCTTGCAACAGTTTCATGACAGGAACCCCTAAGGGGGTAGGAAAAACTGCTTCAGTGCCATAGACTAACTGATATGGAGACATACCAATTGACCTCTTGGTGGTCAGTCTGTCAGCCTAGAGTGCTAAAACCAGCTTGTTATTCCATGACTTTTTGTTTCTTACAATGTCTTCTTAATAATGTTCACCAGGGTTTTACTGGATGACTCCACCAGCCCATTTCCCTAAGGGTAATAAGATTTGGAGTGTCCCAAACTAATATGATACTGGTTGCAAAAATTTATGAGCTTCTTGGATCGGAAAGCATCTGCATTGTCAGTTATAATTTTTTTTGGACACCCAAAACGAGACAAGATATTATTTTCTAAAAATTTAATAACGACAGAATCAGTAGATTGCCTTCTTGGTACAACTTCTATCCATTTTGTGAAATAGTCTATAGCAGTAAGAATCCACCTGTGTTGGCCCGAAGAGGGAGGATGTATTTATCCAATAAAGTCTAATCCCCATTATTGGAAAGGAGCTTCAACAGAGATTGGTTTCAGGGGCAAGGGGAGGATCTTATTTTTGCCCTTGAACACCTGACATTTATGACACGAAGTCACCTTTTGATGCACATCAGGAAATAGTGTAGGCCAATAGAACCCAGCTCTGAGGATTTTATTAGCTTTGTTCTTCCAGCTCAAGTGACCACCACAGTCTCCTGCATGAAAATCCTACAATACTTTGTCAGCTTCATCCTTTAACAGACAATTCAACAAAATACCTCTAGAATCCTTCCAATAAAGATTGCCTTCTAGAATGAAAAAATTTAGTGCTTTCAATTTCAAAAACCTATCATTAGTTTTGGCCAGACCAGGGGGATCTTGTAAGTTATGCAAAACAAATATCAGGTCTGTGTACCATGGAGAGTTCAAAAATACCTCTTTCACGCTTGGAGTCGCCTACTCTCCCTATTCATCTACTGCAGCTAAGAAATTAATATCAAGAGCATGGAAATTGGATTCCGCCATTAACTTTGCTAGACCTTGACCTTTAGTCAGTTTAGTAGTCTTAATATCTATGTCATACTCCAGAATGATAGCAATCCATTTTCCTCTTCTGCCATCTATATTGTCCTAGGTTAAAATGTCCTTCACTACTGCATTCAGAACGTATGCGATGGTGTGGGAATGGAGAATATAAACTCTAAAATCATTTATGGATTTTACTAGGGAAAAAGCTTGTTTTTCCATTATTTTATTATTCAAAGCAACATCTCTTAAAGATTTACTGAAAAAGGCTATGGGTTGTTCATACCCTTCGTTGTTTTTCTGGAGTAACACTGCTACAATGGTATGTTCAGAAGCGAAAGAAAAAAGGTAAAAATCTTTGGTGAAGTTAGGACTGATCAAGACTGGAGCTTGTGTGAGTGCATGTTTAACTTGTTCAAAAGACAGCTTGGATTCAGTGTCCCATTTTATTTTTGTGTCCTTTTTTAGCATGTTGGTGATGTTCCTGAGAAGCTCAGCTAGGTTGGGTATGAATCTTCTTAGAAAGTTTATTTTTCCATTAAAATATTGTAACTCTTTGATATTCCTTGGGTGTTCCAGTTTTTGAATGCCTTCTATTCTGCTGGGATCTATCTTAATTCCGTCTTTAGAGATTATGTGCCCCAACATTTTACCTTCCTCTAATCCGAAAAGGATTTTCTTAGGATTTAGAGAAATCCCAAATTTCCTTCCTTTCTCAAACACTCGTCAGAGATGTCACAAGTGATATTCATCGGATTGGGAATAAACAGTTACGTTGTCCAAATAAATGACAATAAATCTGCCAAGTTCTTCCACAAAAGTAATTTCCATCACTCTTTGGAAAGTGCCTTCAACATTCATCAAACCAAAAGACATATTCACATACATGAAGGTACCCCAAGGTGTTGTGAACCTAGTTATATCTTGAGAAACCATCCAGTAAGGATATTCGGCTAGATCCAACTACCTTTTGTAATATATGGTCCATTTTTGGCAGTGGGTAGTTGTCCTTTAGGGAAACCTTGTTCAGGTTTTGTAAATCAATGCAAAGCCTGATTTCCCCAGTTTTCTTTCAGGTCGTGACCAGATTTGAAACCCATTTGGAAAATCATAAAGGAACTATGATTTTAGCATCATACATATTTTTTATTTCTTTTTCTATCAGGGGAAGTAACTTGGGATTGATTCTCCTAAGTTTATTTCTGAAAGGTTTTTGATCTTCTTTTACCGGGATCCTATGTTGAATGATGCTTGTGTGATAACATTTTAAGTCTTCATAACCCCAAGCAAACACGTCCACATATTCCTTGAAAAGTTCAATGTATTTGAGTTTCTTCTCAGGGGGTAAAGATTTGGAAAGTTTTACCATCTTGGGTTTATCTTCTGTCCCTATGTTACAGTCTTCAACCTCTTTCCTACTGGCTTCAATTTTAGGTTTTTTAGCTACATCATTAAAATCAAATAAGTCTTCTAATGGAACTAAACCCCTAGGTAAAACACTACTTTTTAAATGCAAAACATCAAAATCTATCTCATCTTTGCTTGATTCTTCTGAATCTACTTTATTTACACTATTATTTCCAAAAAAAGATTTATTCACATTTTCATCATCGTTTTCTAAGTCTATGTTTGTACACTCAAAATCATTTTTACATTGTAAAAAATCTTCAATTTGGTCATCATTCCCAAATACCTGCTAGTATCTGATGTTGTCTGGGACATTCGGTATGCACTTTACCTCCACCATGTATGGGTGAGTGGAACGAAAATGTATCTTGCATGTAGCTGTTGACGTAGCTAAACCATCTTCTAAAATGTTTTGTCCCCTGGGCATCACCTGCAAATCAACTTCAGTGAAACATTGAAGGGAATCCAACACAACGTTTCTATAAGCTCTAAGCCTGGGATGTTTTGCTGCATACTCACCTTTAATTTGTTTGATAATTAATTCATAATCGCCTCTTACCATGATTTTTTTGGCACCAACCTTCTTTAGTAGATTCAGGTCGAGCATAAAAGCTTCATACTTGGCTATGTTGTTAATGCATTGAAAATTTAGTTTGTAAGAATGGTTTTTCGAATACCTGTATTTGTGATTATGCAACCAAACTCCTGCTCCAACTCCTTCTTTGCTTACATCTCCATCAAAGTCCATGCTCCAGCAATCTACTGGAAATTCTTCACTTATTACGAGTTTCTTCCCTTTTGCCTCAGTGATTTCTTGGCCTTCATTCAGGTCAAATGTATCTTCTTCCAGCTGATCGATTTGTTCTCCCATACCACCATCATTATACAGGATGAAGGAATCTAGATCAGAGTGAGCATAGTACAAAGGATAGTTATGGGGCTTTTCCTGGCTACTAACCATATATTTCATCAGTGTCTTTCTATACAGTCTTCTCTGTTGTTCAAATACTAGGATGGTGGCATATGACATATCCAACTACAACATGCCTTTCAACTTGGCCCCCCAAGACTTGGACAACAACATACCATATTTCGGGGGAATGTCCGCAACCACAACATAAGTCAACCCAACCCAATACATTCCCTATCTATCACATCTGAACTAGGGTGATAGATAAGTCCTTGATAAACCCAATACATCTGACTTTACTGGAGTCAAAAGAGTGTAAATCCTTGTAAGGTCTGGTGACCTCGAGTCCCAGTTTTTCCATCAGTGCGTTAGGCATCAAGTTATGTGAAGCACCCAAATCTAACATAACATTGTGAAGAATCAGGTCGTGTATATTAAGGATGATGTAAAAAGGATCAATATCACCAGTGTTAGTCTGACCATCAACCTTAGGGCCAAACAGGAGTTCAAGTTGATCATCGGTAAGATTTACCGTTTTCGAATGATTCACCGATCCAACGGTTAAGGCCTTCATGCCTATATCAGGCTCAATGCTCAGCGCTTTGATCACCTGCGATCGGTAAGCGTTCTTACTCATAAACTCGGAAAGGGGAATGGGAATTTTCACTTTGGCTAATTCCCCTTCGAGGCTGAAAGGAGTAGGTTCTCTTCTTTGGCTCATCAATTCTGATCTGTCCACCATATTTTTTTGGGCGGAAGTATTTCGTCGATTGGTTGATAAAACCTCAGTCTGCGTTGATCTTTGTAAAATGGTAGGGTTTCTTTTTGCTGGAGTTTCAGCATTACCTTTTTCGGGGATCTTCTTGGTAGAAGGTTCAAGAGATTTTTTGGTTTTGACTATTTTCTTCGTTTCGGTTATCCTTTTTGGGAAATTTTCATCTGTCTTTTTACTTCACAGATTGTACTACCTGTGTACCTCCATAATGGAATTTTCAAATGCCTATTGTTAGGTTTCTTCAGCTTCCTCACTTAACTCTGTTTGAGAAAGAAGGAAAATTTCTTGCTCTTCCTAAGTAAAGAAAATGGCTTCGTTATCGTGACTTCCCATGAGGTTTATGTGTGTGTCCTCTAATTCTTCAATTACCTCTTTACCTTCATCGACATAATTTTCCTGTAAGGGTGGTCTAATTTGTTTATCAGGATCTCTCTATTCTCTTTGATCCCTAGGATCTCTCTGCCTGATTTGAGGAGGATTTATTCTGAAGTTAGGATTCTGAATTTGTGGAGCCGGTTGGTTTTCTCTAGGAGGATTTCTTTCAACTATAGTAAGTCTCTCCATCATCCTTTCCAATTCTCTAGCTAAGGAATCCATTTTGGCATCAGAAGAAGATGTGGAAGGTTCCTCTTTAATCGTGACTCTCCTCTCCATCCTCTGTCGTGCCCTTTTAGCCAACAGGTTGGCCTCTACACTTATTGTGCTTTTCTACATGTCCTCCAGGGCAATGGAGTTTCTTTCCCTTAATTGATACGACATATCAACGTCGAAACCGTCAAGGAATTTTATCAGTGCCAAACCTTGTGGGGATTTAATATCGGCTTGAATCGCATTGTACAGATTGTTGAAGTGGGTGCAGTAGTCTTGTAATGTCTCTCCTTGATTCCTTCTGGTGTTTTTGTATTTTGACAAGATCTGGAGAGGGTTTTTATTTACCTCCCATATGTCCAGAAAAATTATTTGAAACGTCGTAAGGTCGACCACTGAAGCAGCACGTAAGCCTTTGTACCATTTCTTAATGTCCCTAGTCATACTCTGCACAAAAAGTCTCATTTGAACGTCAGCTTCATCCACTTCCTACAAGTCAAAATAGTCATTCATTTTATCAACGTGTTGTTTTGCGTTCAAGGGCCCTGTACCATCGAACTGTGGGAGTCTCGTTTGATAGTCCTAGGGCATGTTGTGTAAAGGTGCAGCCAACACCAAGGGAGAATATCTGGCTGCCATGATAGGTGGAGGGGGTGGGACAACAACCTGAATGATAGGTGGGGCGGTGGCAGAAAATGAAGAGGATGAGGGACTAGCTGGCACAGAGTGAGAGGTTTGAGGTTTTGCAGTGGGAGATAGTATTTCAGGGGTCTGGGGTTGCAGGATTGTTGGATCTAAAATGGTTTTGGTCACAAATCTATCATATTTCATTCTAAACAGGCTTTGTTCAAAAATGGTGTCAATGTCGAGATCTTGAAGGGAAACAAGTTCTTCTGGAAGAGAAGGGGACCTGCAAAGGGGACTATGACTCCCTGAACCTTCTGCAATGGTCTTCTTTCTGAGTAACTGTTATGGATTATCAGTTGCTATCGCAGGTTCTGGGTCTGGGTGGGATCGAGTATAAGCTATTTTTGGAGCCAGATTTTTTTAATTTTTATATATTTTTATTTTTATGAATCCGAAATTACTATGTACAAGCCTTTAACAACCTCTGAACATTATTTCTTTCTCAGATTTATAATTTTTTAGAAACAAAATGTTCTTCTAGGGAAAAAGAAAACGTAGGGTTGAATGTTTGTTTAGTTCCCCAGTATGGTTGCCACTATGTTAACGCTCTGTAAATTCCCGGAGCTTGTCAGACTAGAAGAAATTTACAAGAGGTAACTTTATCCAACCACTTCGAAACTGGAATATAGACCTACTAGCTTCAGAGAGGGATCTCTCTATATGATTTAGCTATGTTTTGTAATGCCCAATATATTTTTAAACATCATTAAGTCTCATAAACATTTTATGAAATAAACTGAAACAATAACTTTCAAGCATAATATTGATTTTTATAACAAAAACTTCAGTAACTTAGATTTATCATTAAATACTGAATTCATGGCAGAAATAAATAAATACATAACTTGACAAAGTACCTGGTTCTAATGCTAATTTATGTTGCCTACTACCTTGTTGCCTTGCTACGTAGCCCAGTCCTGCCACAGACAAAGAAAATAACTGCCCAAAACTAATGTCCACCCTGCCAACTAGGAAAATGACCTAGCTCTAGGATATCTACGGATATCCTGGCCCCCGTGCCCAAAAACTCCAGCAACTCGGTGCCTCCCTGATCAATATGTCACAACCATTAAATCATGTGCCTCAATCTGAGCACACCAGACACAGCAAAGCTCTCACTTTCTGCAGATCGCAAAACAACAGTTCGCAACACCCATTCCCTCCTCCTGCCGAATGGTGTGCACATCCCCCTCTTTCCCCCCTTATTCCTCCCGACCGACTCATGCCTTTACTTCACAACCACCCTCGTCCCCCTCCATACTCCTTCCATTAATATTTTATCTCCTCGGGACTATCAGGCTCCCTCTCTGCATACGCAACCTTTTTTTTTATATCATTTTCATTGATCTTTTAAATTATAATTCTCAGRTCATTAAATGTGGTMTGTAGTTAGAGTATTACTTAGTTAATCACAATCATTTTCTTTTAATTAATTTTKCTTTATAATCTTTAAGCATGTATCCAATTAGGGTCGTTACATACACCCACCCTTCAAGAAACTTCGTCCCGAAGTTAAGGTGTCTGATGTTACAAATGAAAAGGCATGGTTCATACATTCACA
>JZKD02S0240365.1:32027-52854 GCA_000966675.3 Picea glauca | reverse complement strand
CCCATGTCATTGAATGTGATATGTAATCAATTAATTAATTATATAATCAATCAAAAGTTATAAAAAATTAATTAATAAATAAGTAAATAAATAATATTATTAATACTAATCATTGTTTATTTAAAACCATATTAGGACAATTAATTATCTAATTAAGTATACTTAAAAATCCCTATGAACTATTTAATTAGGGTTGTTACATTTGGTACCAACCTGTGCTAATCTGGTACTAGACATAATTCGGAATTTTTGAATGTTTCTAGAAGAACATATGGCTCATGGATTTTGTCCAAAGTGATGTTTTCATGTGGACACGTGAGTCAGAATCCACCCATCTTGCACGTGTGGACCTCTAGCTCAGGGGGAATGATTCTGCCAAAATTAGCAAGAAAACTCAAATTGTTGACTTGCGCCTCGCTTTTCGTGCATATGGTATCAGATATAGAAATTATAATACATGGGTTTTGTCCAGAATATGGAAAATTGAGTAATACATAGGCAGGTTTTCAAAATTAGAATTTGTTTGGGAGATATGGGTGGGGGACTAACTCGAATCTGCCCAAATTATTAAACAACACAATTTTTTGGAATTTATCCTAAAATTGTAAAAATTGTTTTCTTAGTTTGGGGATTTGGTTTCATTCATTCCTCCATGGATTTAATGTATAAATAATACCTCATAGGTATGATTAGGGAGGAATTATTATGATGTAAGACTGGTTCTTGATGAAAGAGGAATTAGTATGCTGCAAATTGGATTTCTGAACCAACTCTTTTTGTAAATTTATTTGTTGAAGATCAATGGAAGTTTGAATTCAAGGATCTTGTGTGTCTCTTAGAATTTAGCATCTTCTGATCTAAAAGATTCCATGTTGGCATCGGCAAGGGCCCACCAATCCAACTTGGTAAGCTCATTGTAAATTATTAGCATAGATTTCTATTTCAAGTACTTGTTGTTTTGATTTCATTTTTTATTTCACCATTAGAATTGATTGCAAAGAGTGGAAGTACAGGAACAGTTTGGAATCCGTCATTCACATTACATAAGCCATTAAATGGAACATCTCATTAAAAATTATGTTTCCTGTGTAGAAATGAAGTAATTTCTAGAATTGCAAGATTGTAAGATTGTATTAAATTTTTGTTTGGGATGCATCAATTGATTTTGAAGTGTGTGCAGAATTAGATAAGAATTTCTTGCAAGTTTGAAGTGAGTTGTTACAGGAAATGAGATCAGACTTCATCTCTCACCTTCATCCACCATTTAATTAAGCCTCTCAATTATATTGACTATTTTTTGTACTACATAGGTTTGATTGGAGTAAATAGAGTTATGATTGCTTCTTTTTTAAGAGTGAATTGTTGATTATCGTTTTCAATTGCTACAAGGAACAAGATCTATTTTCATCTCTTCTTTTCACGAGCCTATAATGAACAGATCTGTTATGTGAGCAAGAGCCTTTTCAATTAAGTGTTTGCTTGATCATTTTACTATGAGATTTATCTTTTGTTATTGTTGAAGTGTGCCCATATTTGCTTGTTAGTTGTTGTTAAGGATATTAGCTACAAATAACAGATTCAAAGTCCATCTTTCCACTTCATGAGCTTGTAAATGGACAAGTTATTATCTGAGCAAGATATTTTGGATGCATGATTGTTAAGATTTTGTTTGCAAGTTTTTCTTTCTGAATTTTGAAATGAGTGGAGAATGTTATTTGAAAAGTGTGAAAAAGAGTATTATGTCATTAATTGTTTCTTGATTGAGCTATACTCATCAGACATAGGAACCTATCTGTTATCGAAAAATATAGTGCATCAAATCTACTGATTACTAATCCCAGTTGATAATTTATGTTTGGTAATATATTATGCAAATAATTTCACCAACAGAGACTAGGGAGGCCCAAGCCCTGAGCGAGCCATGTGCAAAATCAATCATTGAGGAGTTACTCATGTGCATTATTCAGATGGAACCTGTCGAAGTTTCAAGGTGAGAAACCTGCACCAGGAGAATAAGGCTGGATGTTGAAGACATGGATATTCGTGATCCATCGCAACAACTAAAGCAAGAGCAACTCGCTATTTTTGAGTTGTACCAGGAGAAAAGGGAGTTGAGAAAGAAGTTAGCGGAAAAGATCGTCAAGACATCATCATCACAGGGTCGAGAAGGGAATGCGACTTGGATCAAGAGGCAGCTCATAGAAGTGCAAGACATGATCATCCAAATGTGTGAAGCACGGATAATGGCAGAGGAGAGAATTGTGGAGAACTTCAGGGAATGTGGGACGGCCATGGAAAACGTTCACACGGTTCTAGCCAGTGATCAAACGAAGATGAAAGGGAACCCGGTTTTGTGAATACAAGTAAATAATCTGGAAGGGCGCAACTACTCTCTCAGGAAAACGCTTTGAATATAAATATTGCAAATGAGGCCAGAAACATGAATGACCCAACCCCATTTTGGTTTTTTCAAACACAGCATGACATTTTTTCTCCCCATGTCATGTTTCCTACCGGGAAGTAGGGACTTTGACATGTACCAAGCGGAATACATACATCCTACAAATGATAGAAATCCACTTATCGCGAAGGACAAGTGTAAGTTGAGAACACAACAGTTTTCAAGAAATGTGTTGTCCCCTGACCAACATTTTCATTTTGGAAACACCGGCGACAGTCCGCAGTTACCCGCCACATGCATACGTCAACCAATGATCACACGACAGAAATAAAATTCATTACATTGCGTGGTAGGAGTCTGAAAAAGCTCTTGATCGTCTAGATAACCTATCAAGGGAGGAGCATTGACACTTCACTTCTTAATGATGAAATCTTGCCGATGACCGAACTTTCATGGCAAAGACGTCGGTTATTAAATGATTGGGTACAGTCGAGTTTCTATTCTTAGTAAAGTGCCATTCGAAGGATCATCTGGTAGAGAATAATCAAAGCCTAATTTCTAGGGATAGTAGTTGGGGGGCACAACAGCGCAAGCGGCACATCCTTTTCTATATATTGCATATTTTCAATGTAAGCTAGGTTGGTTGGAAAAGTAATGTAGACAGTGACTGTTGAATGTAACTTTCGAAACCGATTGAAGTTTAATGCAAAGGTCCTGAACTTTGATGAAAAGATTCTAATGGTAGTAGTTTGATGTATTGTGACCCCTCTTATGTATGTGCTTCTTATGTTCTTTATATTCATATCTGTATTTTTGTCTAAATCAAAACCCTTTACAAGTCTAGAATTCATTGCACGGTGCTCTAGACGTTCACCATTTACACGATTGTTTTTTCTTCTGAGTTAATTAAGAATTCATCTCCACTGGTGCTCTGAGTTACTTTATGTGTTTTTCTCTTGCCACACATAATGACTTTGAACTGAAAGACCATTTCCTACTTAGCCTTTATCCTCCCATGTTTTAGTTGCCAAGCCATTTATTTCTCTCATTTTCTAGAATTTGACTTCATGGCCCAAGGTTTTTCATTATCTTTCCAATAGAACCATAAATATTGTACGAACGTGTTAAATCTAGTCGTCAATTTAAATCTATAAAATGTATAGAGACGAAGTCTTAGAGAGAGCCCTCTCTGGGTCGGAAAGGCTAGTTTCTAGCATTAAAGTTGGTTTGTAGGTTACCTTTGTCATTCGTTTTCTCATCCAAATGAGTTCACAGAGTGCTAACAGTTGGATTTCCCCAAGTGGTTTGGCGGTTCGATGTTCGGGGAAATCTGTTGGATACTTTTCGTCAATTGGTAGTTCGACAATTTTGCAAAAGTCTTGAAGAGAACAAATCATCGAAGTCCTGAAGCTACAGGAAGAAATTTTTCGGTAGTCGGCAGTTCGGGAGTTTTGAAAATGTGCAAATGAGAAGAGATATTACGAAGTGTCGAAATCACATAATTTTGGGGTGACGTGGACCTGATCGAAAATTCGGTAGTTTTGAAAAAGTGTCAATGAGAAGAAATCTCCAAAGTCCCGAAGCGTCGGATATGACGTGACATGATGATGTCACCTAGGGTGATGTGGACCTACCCTAAGTCTACCACGTGTCACTTGTTTTTGTAATTTTGATAGACACTTAGTACCAATTGTGACCTGACACATGTCGCTCGACAATGGGGCCATGTGTTACCACCTTTATTGATGAAAATAGAGCTAAGTTGACCCCGGAAGGTTAAGAAGTTTGGAAAAATCACAAGGTAGTGAGGTAGAAACTTCTGAAGGCCATAGTGATGAAGCTCTGGAGTAGCAGAGCCCCGAAGCTCTGAAGGTGTACTGCAATGGGTTCGCTAGTTCGACGTTTTGGGGTTTTTGTGATGCGTCGAAGGAGAATCCGTCGAAGCCTAAAGTTATGGAGTGACGTGGTTTGTTAATGTCACCAAGGGTGATGTGGACACACAATATGCTTGCCACATGTCACCATGTTCCATAATATTCAAACATTGTTCACGCCAATTAGAAATTTACACATGTCACCCCTCGGATTGGGCCACGTGTATGTTCTTTAATTTTTCCATGTAGCATCCTCTAGTGTGTGGTTGTTGACTAGACTCCAGTAGTTCACCAGTTTGGCATTCAAAAGGAATGGAGTCTGATGAAGGGGAAATCCCTTGAAGCTATGAAGGGCCGAATTTAATCTCGATCGTTGATCGTGAGAGGATACATGGAAAAATTCCATATCATTGATGGGGAGATCATGATTGTCATATCTACATGGAATAGATCAAAGGATGGGAGCGAATGTGGAAATCCAAAGGAAAATTAATGTAAGGGATATTTCACATCCTACAATCAATGGGGATCGTAGACATCCATCGGGAGGAATATCAACAATGGACGTTGATTTATGTTCCATCGTTCATCTTCCATTGCATAAGTTTGGGTTGTTGTTAAACCACGATCATGATGAAGGTCCGCAATCAAGTAGGACCATCGATCTTAAAATGATAGATAGATCAACGTTTTATGTTTGGTAGAATCACTGAGTAATGAGGTATAAACCTCCTGGTGTATGAATTTTCGAAGTCATGGAGGTGTCGCAATCTGTCAACATCACCAAGGGTGACATAAACACATGGGATACATGCCATGTGCTATCATTTTTCATTCTTTTCAAGGGCCCTTCATGCTCAATTAATATGTGACACATGTCATCTGTTGGATGGAGCCACATGTCCATTATGTAACTATGTCATGTGGCACACTAATATGTGGATGTTGATTAGACCTTGACGGTTTGTCCGTTTAGAATTAGGTGAATGTATGTATGTTGAAGAAAGAACCTTAGAAGCACGAAGAGCAAAGCTCCGGAGAGCTTCACCAGGACTGCTCCAGTTCGGAGATTCAAAGGAAGCGAGTTGTGGAGTAGGCGGAACTTCCAAAACCCGAATTTCCATAGCCCCAAAGTTCCCTAGGATCCGGATAAGCACATGTATTCTCACACTTGGTCACATCTCATGGTCACATGCGATTGGGTGCCAAAGAAAAGGGGCTAAAAACTGAAAAATATGTTAAAGAAGGAAAAATGCTTAGGAAGGAAGCTATGGGTTTCGCCTGGTTCAGGCCCGCAACAAAAGTGGTAATGAATGTCTATGAACCTTATGATAGGATCCAACAAAGTTATAATATCATTTTAGCTTAGAGGAAAAGAGAGGTGACCAATTGAATAATAATCGGGCCAAGAGATTGGAAGTGGCCAAACGAATGTTAATCAAGCCAATAGAATGAGGATTGCAGTCTATTAATTCAATCCAGACAAAGTAAGGCCTGCAAGCATCTGTAATTGTATGTGAACATAATTATATGAAATAAAAAGAAAATACTCTATTTCAAGTATTCTAGAAGCCTTTGTAATTATGTTTGTTTATCTGTTTATTGTATATCTCTATGAGGAAGAATTGTATGTCTCTGCATACAGTTGAGATTGTGTAGTTCAGGTATAGGGATCGTGTTGTAGGGAGAGAAGGAGAACTTTGGAGAGGAAGCTTGGTATAAAAACACATTCAAATCGAGATCGAAGAAATAAGGATAGAGACAATTCTTTGTTTTTACATTTGTGATTTTTAAGAAGTTATTGGATCATATGTTGGTTTCAATAAGAAGCATGGATAACCCTAATGAAATTCTTGTTTGGGGAAGATAGTTCAGATTCATATGGAAGATGATTTATTGAGGAAACTACCAACTGAAGACGTCTATACTCTGTGAGTAATATGGAAGACTTCTATGAAACTCTAATTTGGAAATAATATGTAACATTCCAAGGATCATAACTACATTTTTGGAGGTAGCACCTCCATTATTGCTAACAGAGTACCCAGTGGAAGCATGGTTGTATGATAAAATTGAGGATGAAGTAATGTAGGTGTGTGACAACTAAAGAAATGCCAACAGATGCATAAGCAATGCATCATGTGAATATTGGTTCTGAAGGCATATATCCATACTCTGGGGAAGGAATTACATAAATCCAGGGATGATTTTAAGGATGGAAATTTATTTTAAAATGTAGAAACCTTGGTGAATCTTACTAATCCTTCATATACCAACTATAAATTTTTGGCGATATTTTTGTAAAAATATTCAAATTTCTAAGGATTTTATATAATCTGTATAACACTTTGGCGATTTTTAAGGTGAAATAATTTTATCCTATAGAATTTGGGCGAATCATTTTTAGAATAGTGAATCATTTTTTGGGAAAAATGTGGAAAATTAGCCCATGAGAGAAATTTATCCCCTAATATCATCCCTGCATAAATCTCAATTCATTCCAAAATTGAATAAAGTTCAAAGAGTAACTCAAAGATAGTAGAAAATAATACCACTAGGTGAATTCCAAGATATTTGAGTCTATTATAGCACTCAAGAGCTATGACAAAAATAAAGAGGGATGTTGAGTACATTCCAAAGGAATCAATGCATTTCCAAACTATATTGGGTTGTCAATCCAAAGGGATTCAAGTATGGAGAAGCCAGGTCAAGAATGACTTCAAAGTGAAAGGAATTTCTAATGAGAAATCAATAAGGAACCATCAAGAAGAAAATTGTTCTAGGCATGGTTTTGAATGAAAATGAGATGGTTCCTGACAAGAATCCATATTAAGTGGCATAGATCTAGGAGTGACATTTCTAGAGATTGGAAGCATCACTTCAAATTACAATGGTAAAGTAAAATCAGTGTTAAGTACCTTTAATTAATTTTGTACAGCTAGTGAAGGAGGCATATGTGCATCCTTACAATATTCTATAGATTGGTTATGCAATTCAAGTTTGAGGCTAAGTTGGATAAAAAAAGAGAAGAGAAGGATGCAAGAAGCCTCAAGTACTAAAGTACTCAGTCAATAAAGGGCTGAAGAAGTTCAGTTTCGAGAAGTAAAAGGATGTTTAAAACCCAAAGTATATAAGATAACATGTTTGGAATTGTAATTCGTCCAAGTAGGAATTGGATTAGTTGGATCCAAAAAATAAATGAAAGATGAAGGTTAATATCAACTTAGAATTTGTATGGGAAAGAAAAGGAAGCCAAGAGTGATTTGACTAGAAATTTATTATGTCAGAATTAATCATGCACAGTGATTACAGTGAGAGCACAAGAAGATTCAAGAATCTAGGAAGAATTGAAGACTTCTGGGTTCAACAAGGAAAAGTGATACAGGGAGAAAGAAGTTGCTACAATTACTATAGAAGTATTTATTCTATGTCTTGTTGTGACAACCATAAAGAGAGAATTTGTGCATGTTGCAAGTGTTGTGGATAATGTTGTTGCATAAGAAAGGAAGCAACAAAAAGCTAAAATGTTGGTTATAAGTCTGACAAAGAGGCATGAAATCTTCTATTGTCATCAGCTAATCAAGTAGCATCAAACTTATTTAATGGAAGCTATGCATGTAAGTATTTCTTTGGAAATTTCATTGCATAATTATTGAGGGGGGGATTTGGGTGAGAATTTCCCATGATAGAATTTTATAATACAAAGTATGGTATTATTTAAATGCATTAACATGAATAAGATACCACTAGGTGTGATAAAGGCCAGATTCATGTTATATATATCAAATATTTTTATCTTTATAATGCACACACTGACATAGTAACATATCATGTTATCTTGGTTATGAGGTAATAACCAAAGAAATAAAAGATAAGAACTTGTTATAAGAATGATGCCAGGAAAACTAGTCATGCATGAGACAAAGACATGGTTGGATATGGAAAGGTATGGATATAGAAAGGTTATATACCACACAAATACCCAAAATATTCCTATCGTTAAATAATTCTTATACTGCAACCTTTCAGCTAACACTAATGCAGACCACATAATTATATTCTTGGTGTAGTGTTCGGGTCGGTAAGGAAGGCATCCAAATAATGGAGAAGACAATGGGAAGTATGTGATGAGGGTGTCAAGACATTGACCTGATTTCCAATTTATGGATGGTGAGATACATGAATTAGATAAGGATCATTCTTAAAATCAATGCAAAGGTGCATTGAATAGAGATGCATTGAGAGTTACACTCATACCTAATATGGGGCAGAGTTGCACTTAGGCATGGTAGAATTGTATACATAAATTCATTTGTTGAATTTGTTTGTGAATGCATACATATATATTGTTGCATGGAAATGATTATACTAACAACAAAAATTTTGTTAACTCCCGGAGTTGAGAACATTTGAGGAGTTGTTAGAATTTGCAACACGAAAGTTGCAAGACAAGTAGTCACATGAATATTGACTATAGAAAATTTTATGTTCAAAAATTGAAGTAATGAATTTACTGATATTTATTGTGAACAGTATTATGCTCAAAATGATAATTCATTCTTTATTTAATAAAATTGTTTGGTATTGTGATTGGATTTCTAGGTGTAGACAATTCTAAAATCACTTTTTAAGTTTTGGTACATAGTGAAATGAAACTATGATGTACAAGAAATAATGACAATTTGTTGACTGAATTCAAGATGAAAGGATTGCAGGAAAAATAGTATTCAACATGGTTTTTTGAAAGCCATAAGATTGTGTCCTATTATTGCAACAACAATGAAAAATTATGAAATTGAATTTCATATTTTTGGAAAAGTTGAATTAATTATGAAATAAGTTGAGTTCTAAATGAATTATTTTATGTTCTCTCATGATAATTCCATGTGTGTGATGCAGATGAGATAATATTGATTAAAGTTGGAAGTTGGGAAAGAACAACTATTGTTGAGGACACTAAAGCCCTATAATTGGAGAACCTTGGTGGGGTTCTAGTAATGGATTGGTGCTCTCCTTGTGTGTAAAATCCTTGGAAAGATGGATCTGTGAAGGACTGCGTAGCAGTGAAGGGATGCCTAAGCCTAAAAGGGTGACTACAACAAGGAGGATTCAACTCAAGGATGCTTATGGTATGGTAGCTGCCATAAGGAGGGTGTGTCAATGGAACAATGAGTGGAATTATTCTTGGAAGAAAATCTATGGAATAGAGAAATTGACTTCCAACTACAGTATGAATACCAGAATTGGTGTTGGAAAGTAGAGCACCAGATGGATAAAAAACTTCCAATAGAAAAAGATTGGAGCTTTTTAAATAATTTGAATTGTAATATGTAAACAAGTTGTACTGAGGACAGTGAAAAAATAAGGGGAGGGGATTGTAATATCCCAAGATTGAACCCCAGTTGTAATTGTAAATGTAACATATATTTTATAGGTTGGTGATCCAAGTGATTATAAGCTAGGAGGATTATGTGATGATTAGGCCAGAGAGCCTAGATGTTAAAGGCCAAAGAGCCTTTCTTTGTATATGTAAATACTCATATCAATAATAAAATACATCATTGCATGTAGACCCACTACGATAAAAGAGAATGGGGGACTAATATCCACTATGTAGGGAAAGGGATAGGGCTAAAAGGCTAGGAAAAGGGATAAGCTTGAGGGCATATCTCTATGGGAATAATATTATATTATTAATTCCTAAGAAATAAGGTGGGACATAACCTATGTTATCCTAAGTTCCTATGGAAAGGGAACAGATGTTAATTGGAGCTCATATAGTTTCATGAAGCCAGGTGTCAATCCTGATACATGCAGTTTTATGTGGGAAAAATCATCTATCATAGGGGTTCTCGACGATTATTTCCATTCTCCCCATGTATTCATGCATTCATGCAGGAAGCCATTACTCCATTATTGACCTTTGAAACATGTATGCATTTCTGGAGCCATATCTTGTGTTTTCTTATCATCAGTTGAAAATCGTGATCCTCTTGGGTGGCACATCACACTTGTGCCTACCTAATCTTGTGTTGTACTTTCCTGTTAGGAGAAGCACCTATTTACAAACCCGAAGGTCATGGTTTTTGTTTTACATGTGCATTAGTTGAACATTGAAGTTGTTTTAACTTAAGCCTATTGTTGGTTATCTGGGAGCGGGAGTGAAGAGGTGGGTTTTCAGGACCATGGAATGAAGAAGTAGGTTGGCAGGCTTGTGATAAACTCTCTCCAGGTGAGACATTTTGTTGGAAATAAGAAGTAGGTTGTCAGTCATGTGAGCACCTCTCTCCATGTGAGAAGGGTTGTTGGGGAAGTGATTTCTCCTGGAGGGAGTCCAACAGTAGCTATAGAGCTCTGAGGATTCTTGATCTGGCCTATTGTTGAAGCCCTGGAAGGAAAGTGGAGAATCCAATGGATTGTGGAAATGTGAAGGTGTATATTCCCAGGGTGGGACGAGCATGTGGGGAAAGAGAGTTTGTGATAAGTGGGCATAAGTAGGATCCTGGGAGGGAATCCTTCCTATTGCATTATTCATCTTTCTATAGTCTTATGCTAGCCTAGGAATCCCTTTACTCGATTGGAGTTTAGTCCCAACTCAGGAGTGACCCACTGCTGAGAATGATGAGCAACGTGGTCTATGGATGGGAGGTTTGTGGAAGTTATGCATGTAGTTGGTGGTCTTCTATTAAAAGGTAAGTATCGCTTCTATGTTCATTTACATGATGTGTATTTGAACATGTGTTATAATGTTATCAGTATTTTCTGTATATGTTGCATGTGTAGGCTTATTGTTATTTCTACATTAATCTATATTGTGCAGAATGTTTATGTTTGTTTAAATTTGCATTAGATATATATTTTTATGAGATCGAATAGAGCATGCATAGCCCGGTGGCCTAAGACTAGGGTGTGCTACAGATTTGTATCAGAACTTGGCCAGAGAAGTTTTGTAGTGGCATTGTTGTGTGGCATAACCGACCGATCTTTGGCTATGTTTGTTGCATCAAATATTGAATGCAACAGTTAGGCAATAGTGTGTCCCCAGCTTGGGTGGTTAGGGGACGTTACAAATTGGTATCATAGCATGAAATTTTTAAGTGACATGACCTAGCCTAAGTGGTTGGGTATGTTATAGTAATAATTGGAGGTTGTTGATAAGACACAACAAGGTACCTATGGTAAAACGCTCAGCATCTGGGTCGTTGTACTTTTAGAGATACACTCTATGGAAGATAGGGTTTTTTTCTAGTATTGAAACTAGTCTCAAACATATGTTCCAAGAAAAACAATAATAACTTATTCATAGAGAATCCAAATTCAATGAGACCAATTTTAGTGGAAATATAACAGTCTGCAATATAATGTGTGTGATTTTTCTAATCGGGTATAAAAAATTGAGCACGTGGCATGTTGTACAAATTCGCTCTCCATAATATGCTAAGGTTCAGGAAGGTTTCCATTTTCAACGTATATGTGTTTAAACTTTCATACCTTTCATACCTCCACATATATGTGGTTAAACTTTCATACCTTTATTTATTATCAATACACAGTTATTCTTGTTGAAAGTCAGGTTTTGTGACTAATTCAAAACTAGTCCCACAAGACCGAGGTAAATTTTGATGAAGATGATATTCTCTTGTTATTGAGGCTGAGGAAGAGCTGCATGTCTTTAATATTGTATATTAGGTCCACTACAAGATCAAAGGTATGTTTTACAAGTGTTATTGAGGAGTATATTTATGGTACATGTTTGAGGCATGTATTGATGATGATGATACGTGATATGGTACACCTTTTTGATGATATGATGCATTACTAGAAGTATATCTTGAATATATTGGTATCTGGTTTGGTATATGTCATGGTGATGTTATCACATGCTTGAGGCACATCTTATGGTACTCAGTTGAGGAACATCATTGATGATATTTTATGGTACAACTTGTATGGCATAAGTGATACATATCATGAGTGATATGGTATATGATTGATGCATACCTTGGTGATATTATGGTACATTATTGGTGATCATAGTACATGTTGAGACACATCTTCGTGATGATATGGTTCATAGTTTGATAGTTATTTTGGTACATGGTTGATGTACATGGTATGGTGATGGTTTTTGTATCCATATGAGTGGATATGGTTATAGTTGGTTGATGATGATATATCAGTGACAATGAAAGTGACAGAGATGGTGATAGGGAAACTGATAGGTTGGATGATTGGTTGATCATCAGGTACATGTTGATGTGACAGTGATAGTGACAGGTTGGTTGATGATAATTGTAGTTACAAGTTTATCAGTAGTAGTGATTGTTTGAGTCTACACCTATATTTCATGGAAAAAGGATGGGGAAAGGAAAAGGGGTTGTAGCCTCCTTTCGGTTGGTGTTGGAGAACACAGGAAGTTGGAGATTCCTTTAGGTTAGAGCCTCCTTCCAGATGGAGATAGAGAATTCATGGAGTTGTAGCTTCCTTCAGGTTGAATCCTGTAGATAGGGGGTTGGATCCTCCTTCCAGTTTTTGTTGTATAATTGGGAAGTTGGTGCTTCTTATGAATGTATTCTTGATATATATATATGAAATATTTTTTTGGATTTATCTCATTTGTTTTTCCACGTAAATTATGGTGTACTGTTTATCTAATGTGATATTCTTGAATGGTATTGCTTATGATTATGTGCTCATTATATATTGAATTGATATACTGCTAATAAATTTGAAGTGTATATATTGTGATTGAAAGTGGTAAAAAGTGATTATACTGATTCACCCACACCCCCTCTTAGAATTCCAAAAATTGGTATCGTAGTAGGTCCTTCAAGAAGCATCCTAACCACTAGAAGGTATATCATGGAGAGAACCAATCTATATAAGATTGGAATTCCATAGTTTGATGGAAAGAATGGTCAAATCTATGAAATGTGGAGCATAAGAAGGAAACAAATTTTATAGGAACAGGCATATGATGTTTGGTACTCATTTGTTGCAAGATACACCAGTTCAAAGAAACCGAAGACTGCAACCAAGGAGTTGAAGAAAAACAACAAAACAACAATGGATTTTATCTTGGAAGTATTACCAGATCTAGTAAAAGACAAAGTGGGACAATGATCATCAGCCAAAGAACTTTGGAATAAGCTACATAATCTATACTTTAAGGAATCCCATTATATCACAGAGCCAGAGCATGCTAATAATAATAAAGAATATGTTGAAGTGGAACGATAATAAATATTCTCTTCATGTCAAACAGATTCAGAAGAAGAAGATTGTGAAGAAGGAATAGTGAATATTGAAAAAGAATTAATCAACACTTTAGACGATCTGAAAAAAGAAAGAAGGAAGAAAAATTCACTCAAAAAAGAATTGATCAAGATAAAGTGATTTGGATTTATGAACGAAATGAAATGAATAACATACTGAATACAATAACACAGAGATATAAGAGAAAAACAACAGATATCCAGTGAACAATAACTTCTATTGAATAAATAAATGAGGTTGAAAATATAAAACTACAGAACTAAAAACAACTTGCTCGAATGGTGGTGGCTATCTCTAAGAAGATATGTAGCTTATACACACATCTTTCTAAGAAGAATGATTACAATGAGGCTCTAGAGGCCCTTTTCAACATTACTCATGAATTCCAAAACCCTAGACATCCGAAAACCTAACCCTAGGAGATGAAACGCCAAAAGTTATGTGTGACTCGATGGGTAAGTTTGTACCTCAACTTCCTAGGGTCGTAACTATTGCATACGAACTCCATTTAGGCACGGGATAGCCCGCTGGAAAGGTATTTTTTATAACTACACATTATGTTATCAAAATCTGATTATGTCTACAGTTTGACTATGGCAAGCCAAAAAAACATTGTTTAGGGCCCCAAAATGGCCCTGGAAGTATAAAAAGATGTACTGACATGAAAAATTCCAAAATAAGCCAATTGGATTAGGTGGGAAGCCACCAATATCCACCTGGAATTTGTGTAGGACTTCAGACATCCTCGGAAGTGTAGAACACACAATTACAAAGAATTACAGAAGAACATGTTGAACTAAAACTATCAAGATGAGCCAATTGGAATTAGTGGGTGGCCACCAATATCCACCTAGATCAGTCTTCCCCCCTTAGGAAGAAATGGTCTCCATTGCGGTGAGTTCCCCCATCATGTGAATAAATTTCTACTGAATTTGGCCCTAGGTGAGCCACTTTCCTTGGTGTAGGAGCTTCCATGCCTTGACAACCCAATAAAGTTGGATCCTTTGTTGGAAAGTTACATTGACCTGTGTGTCCACTATTTGATCAGTGGATGCATGTTCCATGCAATCAGGGTTGAGCTCTATTTTTTTCAATTGATATGTGATCTTTGAGGTGTCCAATAATGGTGGAAAATATGGTCGAAGGAGGTCCACATTGAACACTGGGTGTAAGCCAAGGAAGGGGGGAGTTTTGAGCTCAAAATCATTGTCACCCATAGCCTTGGTGATAGTGTAAGGCCCATAGTGAAGTGGATAGATTTTTTAATGGGTCCCTGTAAGGTGTTATTTATGCAAATATAACCAGACCTTGTCTTCCACCTAAAACTTGTGCAGTACCCAGTGTTGATCATGGCATTGCTTGTACTTAGCATTGGATTTCTCCAAAATGTCATGGATCTAATGGTGAACGTGTTAAATACACTCAATAAATCTAGTGGATTTTTCGGCCTCAGACTAAACATGGGAAGATTCTTTATGTGTGGTTGCAAGAGGTAGTGAAACATCAATGGGACCCAAGGGTTGGAATCCCAACCCCACCCAAAATAGGTTATGGTTGATGGAGCTATGAAGAGCCCTATTATAGTTGTTTTGAAAATAGGTAAGACTCTCATCCCATGTACGTGGATGATTAGAGTTATACATGTGCAGAATGTGCACAATCATCTGATTGATGACATCTTTTTGGCCATTAGTTTGAGGGTGGAAGGAAATGGATTTATTGATTTTAGTGTCAAACAATGACCAGAGAATCAACCAAAATGTGTTGAGGAACTTGGTTTACTAATCAGAGATGATGGTATGTGGTATCCCAAAATGGACCCACACTCATTCGAAGAAGAGATTGGCAATATATGTCGCTATGATGATCCTCTTGCAAGTTGTGAGAATGGCCATCTTTAAAAACTGATCAACTTCCAAAAATACACAATCATTGCCTTTCTTAGTGGATGGAAGACCATACATGTAATCCATCGAGATGGATTCCCAAGGGATCTTGAGACTAGGAAGAGGGTTGTATAAGCCTTGCTTCTTCATGGATGGCTTGGAAATGTAAAAGGAAGTGCAAGATATGATATACCTTCTAAATTCCTATCGAATTTTTGGCCAATAAAAATGTTTGTCTAGAACGACCACAATTTTCTCCATGCCAGAATGTCCTGCCATTTGACTATAGTGAACCTCTGAAAAAAACTCTGTAGAATTGCTTGTAGGAACACAGAGGTGGCCCAAATGGCATAACAGTCCATCCTAAATGTGAAAATTGATTACATTCGCACCTATACCCAAGAGTTGATAGGTGGTGGAGAAGTTAGCATCTCACTGATAAAGTTGGGGCCACTTAGATGCCTCATGCCCATAGGAATGGAGCACGGTGGTGATTGCAACCACAAGAGGTTGATTGAGGTAGTCAATGACATTATTTGTGCTCCATGTCTTATACTTGATGTTGATATGGAAAATTTGTGGGCATGTGTACCACTTTGGATGGAAGGCATTCTACAATTTCCCTTGTGTCTCTATGAACTATAGAGTCTTGTGATTAGTGTGGATGATTGTCTCCTTTCCCATAATGTAATGTTTCCATTGATGACAGGATTGTACAATGGAATAAATTTCCATTTCATAAGTGGGGTATTTTCAAATGGTAGTCTAAGAGTGTCTCACTATGATATGCTACTGGATGACCATGCTAAGTGAAAATTATGACTACAACATAGTCAGATGCATTAGTCTCAATATAGAATGGTTGTTGCAGTTCATTTAAGGAGAGTACTGGAGATGAGAATGCTTCAGATCATCAAATGATTTTTTTTGTGTTGGCCCCCATCCAAAATTTTCCTTCCACCACCCTTGGTCACTTAGATGAGGGCCCATGCAATATGGGAGAATCCCAACATGAACTGTCGCTAGAGGTTGAAAAGTCCCAAGAAGCTCTGAAGCTGAGTTAGTGTTGTCAAGAATGGCTAGTCATGGATGACTTGGATATTATCTGGATCCATATGCACCCCATGCTCATAAAAAATGTAGCCCAAGTATTGGACCATGTTCATGCCAAAGGAGCATTTTTCCAAGTTGGAATATAACTTGTGTTGCCTCAGAGTGCTCAAAACCTATTGAATATGTTGCATGTGCTCCTCCAAAGTTCTATTGAAGATGAGGATATCATATAGATATACCACCACAAAAGAGTTAGTGAAGGGTCTCAATACATCATCCATCGACCTCATGAAATTTTCTAGAGAATTTGTTAAGCCAAAGGGCATGACTAACCATCCAAAGATACCTTTAGATTTGAAAGTAGTCTTCCATACATCAGTCAATTTGATGGGAACCTTGTGGTAGCCAAACTTTAGGTCAATCTCGTAGAAGAAATTTTCCCCCTTGAGTTGGTCAAGAAGGTCATCAATTTAGGGAATTACATATCAATTCCTGAATGTGATTTTTTGTAATCCTCTGTAATCAATGCAAAGTTGTCATGTCTTGTCTTTCTTTTGCACCAGTACAATTAGTCTTCCACAAGGGGATGAGTTGGGTCTAATGTGCCCCTTTTGAAGCATCTCTTGGATCTGATGCTTGATTTCATCATTTTACATCAGAGAGTGATGATAGACTGGTCCATTAGGTAGAGGTGCACCAGGGGTTAGATCAATTGGATGCTTGACCTGGAAGTGCATCAGTACCCTAGTGGGTGAGAAGAAGATGTATTTTTACTCTTCCATGATCTCGTCCACTTTATTTTTTTGCAAATAGAGGCTTTGTATAGAGGTCACAGATATGGTGGTGACGTTTTTCTTACTGTGAGCACGTATCACAAAGAATACAAACTTCTCGATCTATGAAATGACCTTACTACATTGCTTAGCTTAGCTAAATAAATAGCAGTAGGTGGCACTACCGTTGGTATCACAAACTTCTCAGTCTGTGAAATGACCTTACTACATTGCTTAGCTTAGCTAAAGAAATAGCGGTAGGTGGCGCTACCTCTGGTATCCTTTACAATTTTCTATCCAAATTAATAATAACACTGTGGGGTCCAGACTCATACACAACATGTCACTTCCACAAATATGGTTGTCCTGAAAGAACATCAAAAAATTCAAGGGGAGAAATATCACACAATACCTCATCTTTGAAGGGCTTGATGTCATAGGGAAGACAACATTGTTGGCTGACGCAGAGACATATTCCTTGGAGAATCCTTTCGATGGTGTAGGGAAGTGGGTGCAATGTCATCGGCAGGTCTAGCCACTTGACGACCTCTTCTGAGATCAGGTTCTTCTTACTATCGCTATCGACAATGAAATGAAGCGGAGCCACCTTTACCAACATTTGTGAGTGAAAGAGGAATTCCCCTTCCTCTAGTTCTTCTGGTTTGCTTGGCTAGACTTTGGTGGTAGCGACATTCACTTTGGGTTCAACATCGATAATCCACTTCCCTCCTTTTGGATTTGATTCAGAGACCAGATTTGCCTTTGACTTAGAATATTTCTTCAGTGACTGCTTGGAGCGACATTCTTCGATGTTGTGCCAAGGGATTTTATGGTATTCACACCACCTTCATGTTTCCTTATTCAACTTCTCATTACCCTTCTCAGGTTTCATCTTGGACTAGTTGTCCTCAGAGTGGCCATATTTTCTCTGTCCCTTATGTAGTGGGTTGGCATCGACTTTTCCCTCCTTCGACTATGAGGAGTTTGCAGATCAAAAATATCACCTCTTCTGCTTAAATTTCTCCTCGATCTTGATAGGATATCTATAAGCCGTATCTAATGATGCAATGTCCAGAAAACTCCATTTTTGTTTGAATGTATCTATGCAGAAATTCACAACATTTGAGCACCAAATGTCATTCAGATTCTTTGATACCCAATTTGGTGTGCAGGGTATGGAAAATATTGGTTAAATATGGTTTCCTGATGCGGCGTTGTCTATCTTTTGTACTGTTCCTCGAAGCTTCAAATGGGATAATATTGTTCTTTAATGGAATCCATGAAGGAATCCCATGTAGGGGTGAACACAAATGTTCCAGATTCCTTTATGTCCCTTTTCTCAGAGTAAGTATCCCACCAATCCTTAACATGGGGGACAACCTTGAGGAGTGAAAAAATAATTTTTTTCCTATCGAAAAAATTGTGCACCGAAAAATACCCTTTGAGCAAATTCAGGAATTTATCTACAACATCTGCATCTATCAGTCCTTCAGATAATGGAATATTAAAATTTATTGGTACCTTGAAGGGGGTTGCATGGATGCTTGATGAATATGTGTCTCTTGTGGGCACTCGCTAAAAAATCTGTGCAAATTTGTCCATGATTTTGTTCCTTTGTCACGCAAGATATTCCTCGAGTAATAGTTTAAAAGGATCTCCTACTCCATAATATTTATTTTCTTCCCCCATGAGTTAATCGAATCAGGTGCATCATACCATATGACTCCTCACAGGGAGTGGTTCTCTGAATATGAAAAATACAATGGCAGTGATGTATTCCTAGGAGATGACTTGACAACAAAAATCTTGGGACGTGGAAGGGTTAAGTTTCTATTAAAAGATGGAAGGATTAGAACTCTCCCTAGGATTCTGCACATTCCAAAAGTAGCCAGGAGAATAATATATGTAAGCAAGATGGATGATGCAGGAGTGGATACTGTATTTGGAAATAACACTTGCAAGATGGTACGAGGAGCAATGGTGTTGCTGAGGGGAGTTTGGTGTGGAAATTTGTAGACGTTTTTGGGAAGAACTTATACTAATGGGTGTAATAGTTCTGTTGTCCTTAAGCAGACAAATAAATAAGACAATACCAATATTGTCCCTGAAAAGAAGACCATGTTGTGGCATCAAAGACTGGGTCATATTGGAGAAAAGGGCCTTCGAACACTACATGGTAAAGGCATGGTTGAAGGTATGTCTAATTGCACTCTGGAATTTTATTTCTGTGAACATTGAATATATGATAAACAGAATCGAGTAAGATTCCCATCTGGTGCTACAAGAGCAAAAGGGATCTTAGAGTTGATACACAACGATGTGTTTGGACCTGTTCCTGTTCCATCCCTAGGTAAATCTGTGTATTATGTTTCATTCATAGATAATTTTTCAAGGAACACATGGATTTATTTTCTTAGAAAGAAATCTTAGGTATTTGATAAATTTAAAGAGTTTAAGGCTCTGGTAGAAAATCAGACAAAGAAGAAAATAAAGGTATTGAGAACAGATAATGGCGGATAATTCTGCGGAAAGGAATTCAAAGAATTATGTAAGAAGTGTGGTATAGCAAGGCAGAAGACTACTCCATTCACTCCTCAGCAGAATGGAGTTGCAGAAAGGATGAACAAGACACTGATGGAAAAAGCAAGGAGCATGGTTAGTGGTGCCAGGTTAGGACAAGAATTTTGGGCAGAGGCAGTGGGTACAACATGTTACCTGGTCAATCGGTCGCCTTCTTCAACGTTGGATGATAAAAATCCACACGAGGTATGGTCCGGAAATAAACCCTCTCTTCAACATCTTAGAGTGTTTGGTTTTGATGCTTATGTACATGTTCCAAAGGAAAATAGGAGTAAGCTGGATAAAAAGGATGAAAAGTGTATCTTTATTGGTTATAAAGATGGTGTGAAAGGTTATAAACTTTGGAACCCACAAACCAAGAATATTGTTTACAGTCGAGATGTTGTTTTCAGAGAGGTAAAATATGTGTCCAAACAGGAATTCCTACCAACGTAAGACGAACCTGAGAAAATAGAGCTTGAGTTGGATGATGCAAAATCTGAATCATCTAAAGAAGAATAACCTCATACCCCAGTATTGAGGAGATCAGTGAGAGATAAAAGGAAACCAGAAAGGTATAGTCCACCTGATTTACATTCCAATTTTTCTTTATCTATTACTGATGATGATCCCAGAACTGTCATGGAATCAGTGAATTCAGAGGATAGTAAACTCTGGAAGAAGGCCATGGTTGAAGAAATGGATGCCTTGGATAAGAATGAGGCATGGGATATAGTTGAGTTTCCAGCTGAAAGAAAATATGTTGGTAGAAAATGGTTGTTTAAGAAGAATTTTAATGCAAAAGGTAAAGTGGAGAAATACAAAGCTCGATTAGTAGCAAAAGGTTATTCCCAGATAGAGGGAATTGACTTTGGTGAAATTTTTTCTCTTGTTTCTAAGTTAACTTCTATTAGATTTATTTTATCTATTGTTGCTTCTTTTGATCTTGAAGTGGAATAGATGGATGTGAAGAAAACATTCCTACATGGGGATCTGGAAGAAGAA
>JZKD02S0240365.1:7781-25253 GCA_000966675.3 Picea glauca | reverse complement strand
TCAAGAAATATATCCAGGTCTTGCGAGAATAGTCATCAATAAATGATACATAGTATACATACCTGCTAATGGAGGATGATGGCATTGAGCCACACACGTCTGAATGAATGAGTTCAATACTCCTTCTGCTTTGTTGTCCCTTTTTGGAAAAGGGTTCTTGATATTCTTCCCTTGCGCACATCCATTGCATATGCCTTCTTGATTGACCTTGAGTTCTGGTAAACCTATGACAGCTTTGCATATGTATGGTAGTGCCTTGTAGTTGATGTGGGATAACCTTCTATGCCAAAGTTCGCATGAGTTTTCGATGGCATGGGTCATGGCAGTTTCTGGGTGACCCTTCAGCTTATATAAGCCATTTTCTTCACTTCCGATGACAATTGCTTCATTTATGGTTTCTCCCTTATCCCACATAAGAACTTCTCCATCTATCAAGGAAACTCTATAGCCTTTATTATCTAAAGCTGATATGGAAAGTAATTTCTTCTTCAAGCCTGGTACATAGAGTACGTCCTTCATTGTTATTGAGTTTTCTGAATCTAGCTTGTAGTTTGATTCTCCCACTCCCTTGATGGGATATTGGTAATCATCTCCAAGTGTCACTTTATGAGAAAACTTCTTTTCCGAAATACAAGAGAGAGTAATTTTCTTACCCATCATGTGTTTTGATGCACCGCTATCAATAAGCCATGTGTCCTCTCCAGGTGATACAGATCCTGAGAGGGTCGAGATCAAGACATGGTCCTTAATCATCTTGATAGGTGGTTCTTCATCTTCGACTATGTGGGCATGTTGCCTCTTGTGTTTCCTCTTGTATTCTTCTTTTCTGACTAGAAAAGAATTCACCTTGTGTCCCATCTTATCACAATGATAGCATTGTATGGATGAGAGATCTCTTCCTTTGTGTTGTCCTTTCTTCTTAAAATTTCTTGGATGAGATTCTTTGTTGTTGAATTTGTTTGATGGTTGAGGCTCTCTATGAGTTTCCCTTTTGAAGTAGGGTTTCTTCCTTCCTCCTTTTGTATGAGTAGCTAGGGCTTGATCATCATCCCTTGCTAGTAGTGCTTCATGGTTAGCTACCCTTGTCTCTTCTTGGATGCATTCTTCCCATAGCCTCTCAAACTATAGTTTATCCTTTCTGGCACATATTGTCTGGATGAAAGAATCCCAAGGTCTTGTGAGACCATTTAGGACCATCATTACGAATTCATCTTCATCTATGGTGTCTCCAATCGCTTTTAACTATTCTTTAATTTTTGAGATTCGGGAGAAATATTCTTGAATCATTTCTCCTTTCTGCATCTTGGTATTCTTTAATTGAGATCTTAGGTTCATCTTTCGATTGATGTTATTTCCTTCATATAGTTTTCTTAGAGAGTCAAACATCTCTTTCAGATTTTTCTTGGATGATACATATGGGATCAAGTGGTCTTTGATTGAATCTGCAATGAATCTTTGAGCCCTGATTGAGTCCTTCTAATGCTTTTCTTTCTCTACAACATCTTCAGGTTCCAACACTTCTTCTTTGATGAATCTTGCTAGGTCATTCTTTGCAAGGATCATACCGATCCTATACTTCCAGGAACGGAAGTTGTCTATGCCTTCTAGTTTCTCAACAAGCTTTGTGCTTGCGTACATCTTATACTTGAGGTTATGAAAAATGACCAAAAATGAAAATGCTTAAAATCAAGTTTTGACCTTACTAGGAGGTGCGCTTGGCTGAGGCGAGTAGCCTGGTGTACTTGAATCTGAGAAAATCTAATTTTCTCCCCTTCAAATCTGATCTACGGATTTCTAGACTGGTGCTTCTAGTACTTCTGGTACTCTGGTACTTCTGGTACCGGTTTCCTGGTACTTCAAGTACTTTTGTGAAACTAGGGTTTCACTTTTTGGGAGATCCATCCACTGAAAAGGTGCGCTCTAAGTGCCAAAATGATCCTTGGGGGACAGCGCAACTTTCTAGGTGGTTTTGGAGCTGAAAAGCTTCACTTTTGAAAAACCCTAATTTGCAGGTACTGCAATAGTGACGTTTTTCTCTTGTGAAATATGCTTCCTTCAGGGTGGCTCTGAAACCATGTTAATGTTTATGCCATTATTATAGTTCTTTGCATTTAAATAGATAATAGAAACATAAGAACAAGATCACTGAGAAATACACATTCACAAGAGACACAACATTTATCCTAGGAAACCCTCTAGGGGAAGAAAACCCAGCAAAAAATTCCTTATCATAAATTGTCAATACAATGTCAAGAAATAACTCAAACCAATACAGATAGTCCTCTCCAAAAGATGTGCCACTCTTCTCCCTCTCTTCAACTAGTAAGTTGCAGCTTTCCTCTTAGAAACGAGCAAGTTTGGTGTGTGATAAAGTGAGGCGCTAACCTCTCTATATATACAAGTCTGGCACGTGTGAAGTGTCTCCATTGGCAGGGATGACTTCTCACTCTGGGTGGGTAAACCCACCTTTATTATATTTCTGGGTCTCAATAATAACTGTTGGGGCCGACTTCTTATTTTTCCTATTACAATTGTTTGTTGACCAATCTGCAAAAGGGGATTTGGTCCTAATACAATTACCAACATGATCAATCCACAATGGGGATTGATCCTATAAATAATATATCAATAATAATAAGAATACTCTTTGCAGTTACATTATTTCAACATAAATACACATTAAGAACCTATTGTTTTCATCATTCGATATTTTGATCTCTTAGTACAAGTGTGGTATAAATTTCAAAGGGAAAATGAAGTGAAGAAGGGAGAAATTATGAGGGAAGATGAAGTCTTCTGATGATGTGTTCTAAGGTATTTTTTTAAAAGGTCATCTTACCATTTTCACTATACACTTTTTTATAGAATGATCCATATAGTGATAATTGGAGGCTATTGAGAATACATAGAAATGTACCTATGATAAGCACTTCAACTTCTGGGTCGTTTTACTTTTGGAGATACACTCTATGAAAGATATGGTTTTTGACTAGTCCTGAAACTAGTCTCAAACAAGTGTTCTAGGTAAAAATTTCATAACTTCTTCATAGAGGATCCAAATTATGTGAAAAAAACATTCAGTGGAAATATAACAATATTTAGTATCTTGTGTATGAGTTTCAAAATTAGATATCAAATATTGAGCATGTGGAATGATGTACAAGTTTTCTCTCTAGAATAAGATACAATTTAGGAAGGTTTTCCATTTTTTCTATAACTTCTCTTTTGAGAAGTGTACAACCCAAAAAAAAATTAGGATATGGAAAAAATATCTCAGATTATCTATGGTCAAATTTTGTACCTTTATTCATTACAGGTACAGAGTTATGCTTGTTGAAAGTTAGGATTTTTTACTAATCCAAAACTAGTCACGTGAGAGTGAGGTAAAGTTTGATGAATATTTTATTCACTTTTTGTTGAGGCTGAGGAAGAGATACGTGTATGTAATATTTCATATCAGGTATGCTATAGGATCATAGTTATGTTTTACATGTGTTATTGAGGGTTATGTTTATGGTACATGTTTTTGGCATGTCTTGATTATGATGGTACATGATATGGTACACCTTTGTGATGATATGATACATTGTTAGAAGTATATCTTGTATATATTGGTATCTGGTTTGGTATATGTCACGGTGACTTTATCACATGCTTGAGGAACATACTATGGTACTTAGTTAAGGCACATAATTGATGATATTTTATGGTTCATGGTGTATGGAATGATTGAGACATATCATGAGTGATATGGTATATGCTTGATGCATATCTTGGTGATGTTATGGTGCATGCTTGGTGATCATAGTACATGTTGAGACACATCTTGGTGATGTTATGGGTCATGGATTAATACTAATTTTGGTACATGGTTGAGGTACATGTTATGGTATAGTGTATGGTACATGGTTGATGTACATGGTTTGTTAATGGTTTTGGTATCCATGTGAGTGGATCTGGTTATAGTTAGTTGATGCTGATATATCAGTGACAATCAAAGAAACGGTGATGGTGACAGGGGCAGTGATAGTTTGGATGTTTGGTTGATCATCAGGTACAGGTTGATTTGATAGAGTAACAGTGATTGGTTAATGTGACAGTGACAGTGACAATGACAATGAAAAGTTGGTTGATGACAATGGTAGTGCTAGTTTGAGTCTAGACTAATATTTCAAGGATGCAGGATGCATAAAGTAAAGGGTTTTGTAGCCTCCTTCTAGTTTGTGTCGGAGAATATAGGGAGTTTGAGCTTGCTTCAGGTTAGAGCCTATAAACTAGGGGGTTGGAGCCTCCTTCTAGTTCTAGATCAATAATTTAAGGATTTGTAGCTTCCTTCAGGTTGGATCCTGTAAATAGGGGTTTGGATCCTCCCTCCAGTAGGTGTTGGATAATTGGGAAGTTGGTGTTTCCTATGAATGTATTCTTGATTTATATAAGAAATAATTATGTGGTTTTCTCCCATTTGGGTTTCCATGTAAATTATGGTGTATTGTGTATCTAATGTGGTATTGTTGAATGGTACTACTTATGTTTATATTATCATGATATATTGAATGCAACAATAAATGATTTACAGTTGATAAAGTTGAATTTTATATATTGTTATTAAAAATGGTAAAATCTTCTCATAGTGATTCACCCGACCTTCTCAGTATTCCAACACAACCTTCCTTTGAAAACATGTTTCCTAAACCTGATTAAAACTTGAAGTGATAAGAACACACACAAGTGAGATGATGCTCATAAAAATTGATTGATAGGGAGAATTTCATTACATTTATAGATCAATAAAAGGATTAGTTCAAACCCTAGGAATGTGGATCTCAAACCACCCAAAAACTAAATCAAAGCTTCTCGTAAAACAAACCAAGAACAACATTCCAATTTCATAACTTATTCTAGAACATTCGACATTATTCTAAAATTCCCCCTTAATGGAGAAATGGATTTTCTACAACACCTTACTTGCCTCTAAAAACTTCAAACTTAAGTTTACCAAGAGTCTTGGTAAATATTTCAGCCACATTATCATTTGTATTACAAAAAATCAAATTAATTTTGTTTGATTCAATCATCTCTCTCATGAAGTGGTGTTGTAGCTTGATGTGTTTTGATCTTTCTTGATATATTGGATTGTGTGCCAATTTGATAGCACTTTGATTATCACAATTGATGCATGATGGACCATTTTTCTCCTCTTCAACATATGTAGGAATTCTCCACAACCAAACATCTTCACAGGTAGAACTGGTCAAGGCTTTATACTCAGATTTTGTTGACGACAAAGAAACAATAGGTTGTTTCTTGATACTCCATGATACAACCCCCGATCCTATATGAAATTCATATCCTGAGGTATATATTCTATCATTAGGGTTTCCTGCCCAATCTGAATCCTAAAAACCTGTGAGTTCAGCATAATATTCATCAGTATACATAATACTAAGATTTATTGTTCCTTTCAAGTATCAGAGGACTTTCTTTGCATCTTTCTAGTGACGTTCAGAAGGATTATCCATGAACTGACTAAGGATACTGACTGAGTAAGCAATTTCTTGTCTGGTAGTGGTGAGGCAGTTTAAAATTCCCACCAATTGATGATATAAAGTACCATCTACCTCTTTAGTTCCATCATCAATGTATAACTTTGCATTATGTTCTAAGGTTGTTGACATTGTTTTACATTCACTCATATTAAAATTTATAAGAATTTATTTTGTGTATTTCCTTTGAGTTATTAATGTCTTACCAGGCTCTCTCCAAACCTCAAGTCCTAAACAGTAATGCAATTCACCAAGATCTTTCATTTAAATTAAAATTCTTGAGACAACTGACTTTTAATATCTTCAATTAACTTGCATGCATTTCCTATAATAATGAGATCATCCACATATAAAGATATTAAAGAAACATTTCCCTCTTCATCTTTATTAACATACAAGTTAGGATAATTTTTTCTTTTTACAAAACTGTTCTGATAAAAGAAGGTATATATATTTACATACCATGATCTCGGTGCTTGTTTCAAACCATATAAGGATTTCCTTAATTTCCAGACTAGAAGTTCTTGTCCCTTCTTGATAAACCCTCCAGGATTAACCAAATACACCTCTTCCTTTAAATCACCATTTAGAAAAGAACATTTGACATCTAACTAATTTATTTTCCAATTATGTTGTGTAGCTAAGGACACCAGTAGTATAATTGTATTCAATTTAGCTACCGGTGCAAAAGTATCATCGTAATCAGTTCCCTCCTTTTGTGAATGTCCTTTTTCAACTAATATTTCCTTATATTTATCAATTCTACCATCTACTTTAAATTTAGATTTATACAACCATTTTCTTCCAATAGGAACTTTGTTTTCAGGTAGTTCCACTAATTCCCATGTTTGATTTTTCATAAGAGAGTCATATTCATCATTCATAGCATTTGTCCAATCTTCATGTTCTTTATCTTGATCATAGTTTACAGGTTCTACAACATTCATTACATGGGACACCAATGCATAATATTTATACCTTATAGGTGGATGAGTTTGTCGTGATGACCTCCTTGGTCCTTCATTGCTTTCATATCGTCTCATGCTCTGTGGTGACTCTTCTCCACTTGATGTATCGTGAATGCTTGAAGTGTCCATATTTCTTTCATTATGTTCTTGAACATGTACATGTTCTTGTTCATGTTTAACCATTTCGTTTATTTTGACATGCTCATCATTATCATTATACCAAGCATCTGCATCATTCATTGTATCATCTCTATCTGCATTCTCATGAAACACCATATATCTACTTGCAAACAATTTATGTGAACTGGGATCAAATAATTTGTATGCTTTTTGATCAATACAATACCCAATAAAAACACACTTGATTGATTTTGCATCATGTTTTCTTCTCTCATCCTTTGGAATATGTGCAAAGGCAGTGGATCCAAATACTCTTAAATGATTGGCATCAAGTTTATAACCATGAAGAACCTCAAAAGGAGTTAGGAAATCTAATTTATTATTTGGAATTTGATTCTTTAAATAAAAAACAATATTAATGGCTTCTGCCCAAAAACCATTAGAAATGTTTTTACCTTGAAGCATACTGCGAGCACACTCCACCAGTTTTTTGTTTCTTCTCTCAGCAACACCATTTTTCTGCGGTGTATGAGAAACTTCAAATTTTTGTTGGATCCCATTAAATTTAAAATATCTTTTAAATGCTCCTGATGTATATTCACCACCCTGATCAGATATGAGAATTTTAATACATTTTCCCGTCTATTTTTCATTCATGGTTCTGAATTCTTTAAAATACTCAAATACATCACTTTTTCTTCTTATGAAATAGACCCAAGTATATCTATCTCTATCATCAACAAAAACAAGAAAGTATGAAGCACCACCAAGTAACCTAGTTTGCATAGGTTTGCATACATCAATATGAATTAATTCAAGTATATCAGTTTGTCTTTTCTCTGTATGTATGGAAAATGCCTATCTATGTTGCTTACCAAGTGCACATGCTTCACATGGAAAATCACCATTCTTCATAACATGAATACCTTATACCATTGTTTTTCTTTAAAACAACATTAAATCATTGTAATTTAGGTGCCCATACCTGTGGTGCCATAATTATTTTGTTGACATGGTTGTGGATATGAATGCAACATGAAGATTCATTGTCACATCCAACTTATACAATCCACCAAACCTGGTACCTATGGAAACAATCATGTAGTGATCCTGGACATCTTTTACAACACACCTCAACTTACCAAATTCCACGGTTAAATTATTATCAGTGATACTTGAAACATATATTAAATTATTTTTAGTACCAAGAACATATACCACATCATGAATATGTATCAATTGTCCATTAGGTAAGTTCACACTTATTACTACATAGCTCTGGACTTTATGTGATCTGTTATCTCCTAAGTAAATGTGTGTGCCATCAATTTTCTCATAATATTCATCATACTATTATTTATTACATGCCATATGAGATGATGCACCAGAATTTATGAACCATGCATTCTCATCATCAGTTTCAATAGACAATGTGGCTTTAGAAATAAACAACTTAAGATTTTTAAATCCATCATTGATTGAAGTATCGTTATGCAAAAAAATTCCATTATGCCTTTTATATCTATGATTTGACTCATGATTCTTTTTTCTATAACAATCTTTAGCAATATGTTTGTGTTTTCCACAATATTCACATTCAACATTTCTCTTAACATAAGAACCAAGATGTGTCATACATTTTTTCTTTGCTTGAAACCGGCCTCTGTTCTTGTCCCACGGTTTCCTTCGGTATGATATTTTACCTCTTGCAATCAATGCCAAATCTGAGTTACTTGAGTCCAGATCATAATTCTTCATTATCACTTCCTCTTGAATAAGAATTCCAACCAATTCATCAAAACTAGGGTGTGTTTGTCTAGTAGAGAGTGATGAAATAAAGACTTTATAATATTGCACTAAACCTTTCAAAGCGGTAGTTACTAAATCACTATTGGAAACCTTTCCACCAATATCACCCAACTTATCACTTAAATATTTAATTTGAGATACAAAATTACTTATTCTTTCATTGTCTTCCATTTTAATAGATAAAATCTTAGTTTTTAAGAATAAAATTTGGTTTGCATAGAGGTTTCGTACAAACCTTTGAGAACGTCCCACGTCTCTTTGGAAGTTTTACAATCTCAAATGTGCGGAATTATGCTATCCTTTACAGACATCTACAAAAACACTATCTCTTTCATTTCTTGTTTATCCAATTCTAGAATGGAGGTAGTAGCAGTGCCTTTGGGCTCATCTCCTTTCAAAATCGTCCATAGACTATAAGCCTCTAAAATGGTCGTCAGCTTAAACTTCAAGTTTACATAACATTTTCCATCAAGTTTGGTGGATTCATTTAAATAAGAATCATCAAGAGGGTTTTCCATCTTCAAGCTTAACAATTATTAGCCAATTTAAAATAAAGAAGTGTTGTTGGCTTTTGCAGGATTTTACCTCCCAAGCGGGCTCCTTCTCTACTACATGTCACCCTTCTCTATTGCACACAAATTTTGTTGGTTCCTTGTGCCTCAATTCCTCACATGTAGCTCCATGAATTCTCTATAATTTGGCATCTTCTACTATAATATTTTATATGTCCATTGCTTCACTGCAATGCCCATGGCGCTATCCTCTGAAAACGATGGTAGTAAAATTTATCGTGGTAAAAATTATGGCAGCAAATTTGTTCAGTGGTGACACTGTAAATATGAATAGGCAACTGTGGGTTGGGGGATATGGCACTTCTTTAATAGAAATGATGGCTACATTGTTGTAAATTCTGGTAGCGGAAGAAATACTTTCCACGTTGGCTTCTCCAACAATAATTCTCCACGCATATTGTGGGTTCCAGATGATTGTGTGATCGTGTCCACCTTCATACCTTCACCTTCACAACAATACAACATGTGCACTCCATGGCTCCACACTAAATACAACTTTATATGATGGCAGCAGTGCTTCACTACTTCAAATAGTGGCTCTGATACCAAATTAAAACTTGAACTGAGAAGAACACACACAAGTGAGATGGTGCTCACAAAACTTGATTCATAGGGAGAATTCCATTAAATTTATAGCTCAATAAAAGGATTAGATCAAACCGTAGTAATGTTTATCTCAAACCACCCACAAACTAAATCAAAGATTCTCGTAAAAGAAACCAAGAACAACATTCTAAATTCATAACTTATTCTAGAACATTCGACATTATTCTACCAAACCTAACATGACAAGGATCCTTTCAACCACATCCACAACCTTAGATACCACCTTTCCAACCTCATCATAGCATGTATGGTATACTTTTCCAGTTGCATGTGTCCTTACCTCATGATATCCCAAGCAATGATGGTTGGAATGATGTTGTTAATTCCCCTCAAAATCAGGTTCAAGGATGGCCAATGGTCTCATTATCATTACCTCCTTCTCCATCTAAGTGGGTTTCCTTGCACATTGCATCAAAATCCTCCCATGCTCATTCAAACCAAACACAAAAAACTATAAAGTACAAAGTACAAGAACCAAATCCCAGAAAAGGAAAATGTCTTGCCCGTTTTGTTGAGTCTGACTAGTCAGTAACTTCCTCGGACTCAGTTACCTCTCACTCCAAACACCCCAAGCATGAAGATAGAAATATATCTTTTGGAGACATGCATCTGGAAGCATCAACAACAAAAAAGGTAAATCATATATACATACATGTCCATAGGTCATAAAGGCAACAAAGTCATAGGGAAGTGAATAGAGGTAAAATGCCTCACACAAGAGATATGACTTATGATTTCATAATATTGTTTTGTGATAATTTCACTAATTGATGACATGCTTCTTTATTTTATAGACAACAATATGTTTTGGACAGATCTGTGACTCACATTTTGGATATGTCGCACTATTATTTTCAAGGAATCTTAATGACATGTCGATTTTAGATATGAAAAACCTTAGTCCAAACAACAATTGGCATATTTGTTTTGAGATATAAATGCATATCTTTTGTGAGTCACACGTGTGTTTTGAAATATTTCATCCAAGTTGATAGGGATATATATATATATATATATATATATATATATATATGATGGAGGAATGTGATATGTTGAAAATTAAACAAAGAGTTGTTAGAGGGTCTCCACCTATTAGTTAATATTTATTTTACCCTTATCATTATTTATTAATATTTAATTATGATTTTTTCCTATTTAACCAAAATTATTTAATAACTTAACTAAAGGGTAGTTAGAACTACTCAAACTATGTTTTGAGAGATAAAAGAAGAATTCAAGGGACAAGCAAAGAGAAAGGAGATAGAGACAAAACTATGATAAGGGTTTCTCTTGCTCTAGAATGAGATTGCATTACTACTTCATCCATTTCTAAAATATTTAAAGGCTAAAGACTTATTATTGATAGCAAGGTCTTATTGAAGGTAATAATAGGGAGGACCAAGAAGAATTTATTATTTATATGCTCATAAGGTTGATCATCTGTTTCTAATATTTTGTGAATTCTCGTTGGATTTCTAAATTGGTTTTTAGCTAATTAGGAATTTTATGCAGAGTCAAAGTAGTGGAAAATTGTGGCTTGTTGATCCATTTATATTCCAATCTTGGTTTTACTTAGGAGGCACCAACCATCTCTGTGATGATGTAACCTTTGAATTATAAGAATTTTCTTGGTCCTTACCCATTCTAGGTATGAAAGAACATATTTGGTAGTGTCCCGGAATTGAATGAATAAAATCACTTGAAAGAATGCATTTAGTAGTGTTCCATAATTATCTTGGTCCTTACCCATTCTGGGTATGAAAGAATGTATTTGGTAGTGTTCCAGAATTGAATGAATAAAATCACTTGTTGGTTTTGAGATCTCATTTTGGATTATATGTACGATCTTATTTCAGTTTTTTNCTCTTGTGTGATAGGTTTTCTTGGTGGTGACGGTCTTTCTCTTGAAGAATATAGCAAAGGATTTGGTTGGGTTTTCTTCCCTTGTTGAGAAGGGTTTCCCAGGATACTTCTTGTGTACTTGTGCATGGTGTTTCTTCTTATGATCTTGCTTGTTGCAACATTATTGGTTATGGTTAAGTTAAATTCTAAAATGGAATGAAGTTCATGCTTAACCTTGTATATTGAAAAATCAACATGGTATTAGAGCATAGTTCTTGAAGAACCCATTGCAAAAGAATCTACCAGTCTCCTCTCCCTTTTGCAGAACTGTAAGACCTTCCTAGGGTTTCCAGAAAATTCATACGACCCTCCTTTATGAAGTGTTCCAGCCATTAATACTTGAATGTCGGGGCAAATTTTGGCATAGGAAAGTAGGTCCTTCTACAACACACCTCCATATACTCTCAGAGTGAAATTTCGAGCATTTTGAAATTTTGGACCTAGGGTTTCTATGGTTTCCCTAATTTCTACAGAAATTTCAGAATTAGGTTTTTTGGAACTCATTGAACGAGCTCTTCAGCTCACCATTGTTCTCCTATATTTCAAAGGCTTATTGTTGGCATTCATAAGTCCAACAAAACCTAAAAGTGCTAGCCTATCCTAGTCATTAGGTTTTCTAGCCTACTTGACAAGAGTTTGTGAAGAATCTAAAATTATGATGAACATAACTATGATGGAAGATAAACTTGATGGATCAAGTAACTTCAAGTTCCTGGAAAACAAGACTTCATAGGAAGGATTATTGTGGGTGATAAAAAAAAGGTGACACTATGACTACCCTCTTCATGAAGATGTCAAGAGGACAGAGATCAACCAAGTGCCATTGGAGAAATCATATCAGCACCCTTAGGTATGAACTTGTATATATATTATTTGTATCATTGTCATAAGGGAAATTGCAGGAGGAAGGAACCTTTTTTCTGAAGTCATGGATCCATAGGGATCTTAGTGCATTCAAAGGAACAACACACTGGAAGTGAAGACTCCAGGTTTGATTGTTGTAATTGTCATTCCTCTAACCTATATTTCTAAAGTTTGCTACATTACAAGTAGGTGTTGTAGCTGTGACAACAATCCTTAAATTGTTTTGATTCTATAGATGTACTCATTATTCTCCTTTAGGAGATATTTTTTTTTTGGTTCCTCTTGTTTTCTTGTTCCAAACAAGCTAAGAACAAAGGAATATGCTTATCCTTCAAAGGGAGTCACTTGACTTAGAGGGAGTCAAAATTATTTGAGAAATAGGAAGAATAGAACCATTATCGAGACAGCCAATGAAATAATGGATGATCAGAATCTTTCTATGATTCCATGGGTAGAATCATGCATGACACGGTATATGTTCAGAACAAGAGTCTTCACCAGACTTTGAAAAACATAAACTCCCGAAGAAACCCTCACTAGAGTGAAGCCTGATATTGAACACTTCAAGATATTTGGGTGCCCAGTGTATTTTCATGTACCCAAAGAGAAGAAGTCCAAGATATACCCTTCAGAGAGAAAGGATACATTTACGGGATAAAAGGTGAAACTTCGAAGATATTCCAGATCCACATCTCTGGTCAAAGAAAGATTGAGACAAGAAGAGATGTTGTCCTTAAAAAAGATATATCCTTTCAAAGATCCAAATAATATCATATGGAGATTGACAGTGAAGCAATACCTTCTCCCCCTTTAGCATTTCAAAGGGAGACAAACATTATTCTAGATGATCCAGTTGTTCCAATTGATATGTCTAGAGATATTGTAGTAGGGCATAAAAGGCATGCCTAGGATCACTTTGCAGGAGGTAGAGGAACATACAATCCCCTCAAGGCACATCCTGAGAAATCAAAAGAGATTTTTGAGCTATCCTTCAATCATGATCCACTTCATTGATTTTGAGCCTCCTTGTCTTGGAGAAGAAACAAGAAAATAGGTATGGAAAGATGTCATAACAAAATAATACCAGTATATTTTAAAATAATGATGTATAAGATATTTGTTCAGAGACCAGAAGGGAAGCCTGTGGTAACTTCCAAGTAGATCTATAATATCAAACATGTAGCTGATGGAAGTGTCAAGAAATACAAAGCGAGATCTGTAACCAAAGGATTCTCACAAACAAAGGGAGTTGTCTATGATGAGACACTTGATCCAGTAAGACCGATACACTTCCATCTATATTACCATCCATGAGTTGGAAACTATATCATATGGATGGATTCTTGATGATTTTGGGTTTCAGCAAAAGTATTGCTCATCCAAACCTATATTATTACAGTGTTGGTGACAAGAGCCTGATTTTGATGAATTATTCAGAAATCCTTGTTGTTGGATACAAGTAAGCTTTGAATTCTGATTTCGAGATGAAGGATATAAGTATGATGCACTAGTTCTTGGGACAAGAAGTATGATAGAGGACCATTAAGATTTTCAAGGAAAATATATACAGTGGGAATATTAAAGAAGTTCAGTATGAAAGAATGCAAATCCATGGTGATGGATTTGAAGAAAATGAATGATGATGATTCAGATGAGATTGATCCATAGCTAATTGAATCACTAATGTATCTGGTTAAAACCAGACCTAATTCATGCTATGAAGTGAATATGCTTAGTCAATGCATGAGCCAACTAAGAAAGATTCACAGGATAACAGTAAATCATGTATTGAGATACACACGAGGCACAGTTAGATATGGCCTAAGATATGCCTCCAATTGTGGAAATGAGTTTGCAGGGATATGCCTATACAAATTGAGCAGAGATTTTAGTGGACCAGAAGAGCACATTCGGTTGTTGTCTTACCGTGAATATTTCCATGATTTCCTGATGCAACAGGAAACAAAACTCTGTGGCCTTGAGTCCCATAGATGCAGAGTATGTAGCATCGAGTGTGCGAAGCAATATGGCCTCACAAGATTCTGAAATATTTACTTGATCATGAGATGGATCCTATGATGATAACCAAAGATTTTTCTAAATATATTTGAGAACCCAATGTTTCATGATAGATAGAAACACATTGAGATAAAATATCATTATCTTAGAGCCATGATGCAGAGGAAAATAAGTACACATGTAGTACCTTTCTACACATGAGCATATTGCAGAAATATTCACCAAATTAACTTGGTGAAGGATACCTCCCTAGTTGAGAGGGAGTGTTGATAACTACATCCAAGACAAATATCAAAGTACATCTGTGCGAGACTTGGAATCATGAAGAATTCCTTTATCGCTGAGAGGGAGTGTTGATGATTGTAGCTACATGAGACATTATCCAAGACACAAACCTGAGAGAGAGACACTAAGAGGGGTGTGTGGTTCATATATGATATAGAGATGGAACATATAGATGGAATCCTCCTTACAGAGAGTTGAGAAGAAGTCCAGATGATTCTCATGTGTGACATAGTGCGAAAGGATATCTGCAGAGTTGGACGTGCCTATGGTTGAGTACAAGGTGAACGTGTGAAATCCCAAAGTGTTGGGTGCATCATCATCAAATAGAGATGAATATGATGTATTAGCCTCCTTTGAGAAGAGAGTTGATGAGAAAATCTAGATGACTCTCATGTTCAATGCAGTGGGAAAGAATATATGTTGAATGAATGTGCTTGTGGACGAGCATAGGTGAACGTTATCCTAGTGGTTGAGCACCAGTGAAGAAGTGGTTCTTCTGTGTAATGCAATGATCCAAAGATATGGACATATCTATGGATGTGCCCCTAGTGGTTGAGAACTAGTGGGTGTATGAGATCTCTTTCTATATTGTTCAAGATTCAAACCTTCCTATAACCTTAAGTGTAATGTAAAGGGTACAGGTCAGCCCCACCTTAATGTAATTGATAATTAATGTAAAAGATAATTAATCTGGTTAATATTAATTATATTATGAGATAGAGAGGTCGACAATGTTGTTCCACTAGACACTTCTGTTGGCAGGTGATGTCTAATATAAGTAAAGGTAAATTACCCACCGAGTAATCATATATTTTCTATGAGTTTGGAAATTTCAGCAAGTACATTTTCTTGGGAAAAGTGTGAACCTATCTTGGGTGCTAGTATTCTAGGGTTTGTAAGCAACCTCTTATGTGCTAGGCTTTCTTGGTGGTGATGGTATTTCTCTTGAAGAATATAGCAAAGGATTTGGTTGGGTTTTCTTCCCTTGTTGAGAAGGGTTTCCCAAGATACTTCTTGTGTACTTGTGCATGGCGTTTCTTCTTGCAATCTTGGTTGCTACAACATTATTGGTTATGGTTAAGTTAAATTCTAAACTGGAATGAATTTCATGCTTAACCTTGTCTATTGAAAAATCAACAATATGGTTGGGTAAGAATCCTTCGCTTTTACATCTCAAAGAATTTAGTTGTGATGTGTTTTTGCATGTTCCCAAGGAAAAGAGGAGCAAGTTGGATAAGAAGGAAATCAAATGTATTTTCATTGGACATAAATAAGGAATGAAAGGATATAAACTCTAGGATCCTACATCAAGAAAAATAGTGTATAGTTGAGATTTGGTCTTCATAGAAGTCAGAAGTCAGTCCGAGCCTAAGGAAAATGTTCATACCGAGAATAATATTGAGAAGTTGTGGTTTGAAATGAGGAATGAAGACAATGATTCAGATGATTCGACTAAATTAGAGGAAGAGGTGGAACAACCAACCCCGGTTGTAAGGAGTTCATAAAGAGTAATAAAACCATTTTAAAGGTATATTTCACCAGAATTGCATTCCACATTCATGTTAATTTCCATCAACGATGAGCCCAAGTCATTTGAGGAGGCAGTCGACTCAGCAGAGGGAAAAATATGGAAGGATTCCATGGTCAAAGAGATGGAATCCTTTCAAAAGAATGAGACATGGGACTTATTCAAGTTTCCTAGTGGAAGAAATCTTATCGGTAGAAAATGGGTATTCAATAAGAAGATGAATGCAACAGTTCAAGTTGAGAAATTGAAAGATCGACTGGTAGCGAAAGGATATTCCCAAGTTGAAGGAGTAGACTTCGGTGAGATTTTTTCCCATGTTACAAAATTAACTTCCATTAGACTACTAAAATCTCTGGCTGCAACATTTGATCTAGAAATAGAACAGATGGATGTGAAGAAAATGTTCCTACATGGGGACCTAGAAGAGGAAATATACATGAAACAACCTGAAGTATTTGTAGACTATAGTAAAGGGAAAGAAATATTTGGTGTGTAAACTGAAAAATATACCTTTATGGTATAAAGAAATCACCAAGGATGTGGTATAAAAAGTTCGACACATGCATCCTTAGTTTGGAATTGGTGAGAAGAAAAAATAATCATTGCATATATTCCGTAGAAGAAGGTAGGTGTTTCATATATGTAGATTTGTATGTCAAGGACATGTTATCAATTGGAAACAGCATGGACACAATAAAGGGGGTGAATAAGAAGTTATCCTCCAAGTATTACATGAAGGATCTCGATTCAGATAACTTCATTATGGGAATGGAGATTAAGAGAGATGGAGTAGCTATAAAGCTCTGGCTAAACCAAACGAAGTATATTGAAAAAGTTTTGAAATGTTTCAACATGCAAGATTGCAAACTGGTGAAGCTTCTAATTCCTATGGGAGCAAGGCTAATTGTTGAACAATGTCCAAAGAAACGGGAATAAATAGAGGATATGGAACACACTCCCTATGAAAGTGTTGTTGGTATTAAAATTTATGCGATGGTCTTCACTCGACCAAATATTTCCCATGCAGTGGGAGTGTTGATTAGATACATGTCAACACCTAGGAAGGAGAACTAGACAACTATCAAGAGAGTATTTAGGTATTTGTGTTAAGAACCAAATATCAATATAGCATAGAAAAACCTCAGAATAAGTACTCAACGCATTGAAAAAGAGATAATTTCAGATAATAAGCCTCTTTGAGGGGGCAACCTCCTTTTACCCCACATAAATGTTCAAGTACAAGATGATTCCAAATG
>JZKD02S0240364.1:746094-756898 GCA_000966675.3 Picea glauca | reverse complement strand
TACACCAAGATATCGTCCAAGAAGACTATGACAAACTTGTCCAGATAATTTCTGAACACTCCATTCATTAAGCACATGAAGACAACAGGTGCGTTGGACAGTCCAAACGACACCAAAGTGAACTCATAATGGCCATACCTTGTTCTGAAGGCGGTCTTGCTGATGTCTTCATCTTTTATCCTCACTTGATGATATCCAGATCGAAGATCTATTTTCGAAAATACTTTCGCATCCTTTAACTGATCAAAAAGATCATCAATCCTTGGCAGAGGATACTTGTTCTTGACAGTGACTTTATTCAACTGTCTAAAGTCAATGCACAGCCTCATCGTCCCATCTTTCTTCTTCAAGAATAGGACTGGGGCTCCCCACGGTGACACGCTGGGACGAATGTAGCCTTTCTTTAATATCTCTTCGAGCTGCAGTTGCAACTCTTTCAGCTCTGGTGTGCTCATCCTATAAGGAGCTTTCAAAACTAGAGCTACTCCAGGCATTATATTTATAGCAAAGTCAATGTCCCTCTTAGGAGGTAGTCCAGGCACCTCCTGAAACACATCCTCAAACTCTTTGAGCACCCTGTGGTCTTCCATATTCGAGACCACATTTTTGAATACTTCTTCCACCCGGGATAAAAATAATTGACAGCCTTTTCGGTAACATTTATTCATCTGCATGGCTGAGATTTCTCTAATAGCCACGGCTCTGGGAATTCCTTGGATTGTTACCTGATTTCCTTCTTTGTCCAGACATGTGAATCTCTTGTTATGACAATCCAGAAGGGCATGGTGCTGGTCCAACCAGTCCATCCCAATTAAGCAATCATATGAGCCTAAAGGTTGAATGTTCAATTCAAACTTAGTGCTCATTCCTTTCATGTCCACTGAACATGACTTAACCAATTCAGTGACCTTCCTCTTTGTCCCTGTTGCTAACTGCACTAACCAAGACTTCTCATGTTTTCTCTTCATTAGATGCAAACTTTCCACCACCCTAGGATCTACATAACTATGGCTATCCCCTGAATCAATCAAAATAACAAGTGCTCGGTTTTTTATCATACCTTCCACTTTAATCATGTGCGATTGAAATTCCGCTTGCTTATTGTCCAGGACTGCGTAGATCCTCAGCATTCTGCTACCCATATCCTCTACTGTTTCAACTTGTTGAACAGTATGGACAGTTCTTGCTTTGTCTTTTCTGTGGGGGCAGTCTCTGTACCTATGATTCCCTTTACAGCCCCAACACTCCATGGGTGGAGGCCTTGGCATCTATTCGCTCCCTTCAACTTTCCTGGGCTCTTTAAAAGAGGACTGTCCCCAAGTACTATTTCTGAAAAAGGAAGGCTTGCTTCCCTTCTGCCTCTGTTCTTTCTTAAACCTCTTTTGGTTATCCCAAGCCTTCCGAAAGGTAGGCTTTTTTCTTTGTTGTTTGTATAGGCATTTCTCCCTTCTTATGGTCTCTTCCATGGTCTTAGGATCATCATATTGAATCTTGTCACCAATGGAAGGTGGCAGTCCACTCAGATACCTCTGAATTTTGACAGCCTCGTCCTTGATGAATGGAACATACTTCAGCAGTTCCAAAAAACTTCGTTCGTACTCATCAATGGTCATACTACCCAACTTGAGTTCGAAGAAATCCTTCATCTTTCTATCATAGTATCTTTTAGTTAGGTATTTCTTCTCGAAATACCTCTTAAACTCCTTCCACATGACCTCTTTCTCTCTGATGTGATACACCTGCACAAACTGATCCCACCACATGGACGCTTTTCCTTTCAGATGGTACATTGCAATTCTACCTTCTACACAGGAAGAATAATTCTGCAGCTGGAAGTATTTCTTCATGCCAAGAAACCAGGTCTCAACATATTCCTCCTTCTTATGTTCTCCATCGAATGTTGGAGGCTTAATTTGATTCATCTCTCCTTTCAATTCCTCCCTTCTAGATTTTCGATGTTTTCTAGTAGGGGACGGGCTTGAACTACTATGTGTCTCCCTATCCGAATGTTTTTGGGAGAGACTGTGATGTCGGCTACTACTCCTCGATCTGCTTCTTCTCCTATGTTCTCTGCGACTCTTTGTCGTACCTAAGTCTCTTCCCTTCTCAAGTTTCTTCTCTATTCTTTCCAGACTCTGCAAGAATTTTAAGTTTAATTTCCCTTGTCTATCCTTGACTTTCATGAGCTTTCGGCTATCATCTTGACGCTCCTTAGCCTCTCTTTGCAATCCTTCAAGGATTCTCATTATATGTCCTTCCTTATCCATCTCCTTTCCATGCCCATTAGAGTTCGATCCTTCGACTCCCAGGTTAACATCCTTTCCTTCCTGTTCATCTTCTATTTCARGGGTAAACTGCACTTTTCCCYACTCCATASTCGRCRTTGATTAACTGGAGTACTGCCCTCCGTTAACYCTSCACACACACTGTGCAWTCAAATTTGAAAWTTKTCAGGCCATTTAAACCTTCACAAACAATCCATGACATTTATAACTAATATGAACAAGAACGAAAGACATTTCAACTTCACAAAGTTTTCCAAGCTCTGTCTGGCTCTGCAATTTCTGGGGTTTCGGAACTTCAGAATCTCGGTCCATGAAGAACTTTGAAATTATCCTATTTCCCTATCGAGAAATTATCCTCCCATAGGAAACTCTTTGAGGTCTCCCTTCCTTCTATCGTAGTTACCTCTATCTGGGTTTTGAAGCTGGCAATGTCCTAGTGGGTTGAATCCCCGATTTCCCGATTTCCCGATGCGCTACCTTGTCGTCTTAGCCTCCACCGACTAAGCCTTTAATCCATACGAACGACTGCTATAAGACCATCATATTATGTCCCTTATCGGGGTTTCATGGTTTGCAGTGTCGAGATACACATGTACTCGGAACTCCCGATCCTCCGATGTGCTTTGGCCCTCCAAGCCAAGCCCTGGCCAATGTGACCACAATTTCTTGGGACCGTAGTCCTACCTCCTTTTGGGGCTACGGGGTTTACGATGTCGTAAAACACTCTACCCCAAGACTCACGATCCTCTGACTCCCGACACGTTCCTTTATGCGTTAGCCCTTGCTATGGCTCTTCACCATGTGACTGCTGACTCATGGCCTCGACCTTTTCCCTTAGCGGGGTTTGGGGTTTCGCGAATCGAAATGTGCCAAAACTCTTGACAACAGAATCCTCGATTTCCCGATGATCTTTGACCTCTGTCCAGATGAAAGATGTTCCCCACTGATCGGGGTTTCGTGGATCATGATTTCAAAGTGTATGAATCACTTGTCATCGGTATTCCCGATATCCCGATGAACTCCAAACGCCGATGAATTTACTCCTTGTCGGGACTTTCCCCGATGGTGTAGATCTCTGCCAAGTGTCCACTAAATGAACAGTCCCAATTTCCTATGGGGTTTGGGACTTGAAAGGTATCGAGTTCCTTGTCCTTAGGAACTCCGATATGCCGATTTCTGACTCTGCCCAGGCTGCTGGCACCTGTCCTCCACTAGTTCCACCTGTGGTCGACATGACTCTTCTGTCAGGATTTCCTCCGATGGCGCAGATCTCCGGCTCCTCGGGATCTGCTGACACCTATCCTTCAGATGGACGGCTCTGATTATGTCAAGGTTTCGATGTTTCAATTGTTGAAAAAAACTCGACCACGGGATTCCCGATGTGCCTTTGCCTTATCCCCCTCGGTTATGCTGAGGTCCATGTGACCTCTACCTTGTGACCGTAATCAAACCGTTCATCGGGGTTTCGGGGTTGGAAGTTTCACAATGCATGGACTCCTCATCCCCATGATTCTTGATTTCCCGAATCCCGATTTTCGATGGATGACTCTTCTATCCGGACTTTCCCGATTGTCTATATTACTGCCACACATCCACAATGAATGGACGATCCCGATTCAATCTCAGGACTTCGGGACTTTTGATTCCCCGATGAAAAAATCCTTTGTCAACTCAAAACCCCGGTAGCCTGTATATCGACGGGTTTCTCTATCTCCACCACGTGTCCCATTTGTTGGACGGCTCAGATCAAATCTCGGGACTTCGCCCAGTGCAAGGTAAAAAGAAAATGCTCACCTACATGAGTCCGAGTGTCTGGATCTCCGAATTGGACAATCACACGACACGCGTCCTTCCCTGAATGGACGGCTCATATTCTCTCTCGCTATTTTGGAGCTTTCACCCCTAAATACTAAGGTTTAACCTTCGATCATCTCCTGACAGATCCAATGGCTGTCGGGTTTTCCAACTGAGATCTGACGGCTCAATCCGTTCCTAACCAAATCGGGATTTCGCGTATCGCGATTTTCCAATCCCCTGTGCAATATCCAAAGGCTTTAAACCTTGTGCACATTCTCCAGATCCGACGATTACAAGGGTTCTCCTTCCCTCCCGAACAGATCCTATGGTTCTAACACCATTGGTGTAAGGACCTGTCTTCCCGTGGCCATAGACCACACTGGTTGCGGTTTCACAACACCGCTATACCTCCTGAGCTTATAGGCATGGTTAAGTAACTCCTATACACTCCGAGCCATACCAGGGTCCGAAATTGGTCCTCCCGACTCAATTTCCCCTCACATTCTCAGTCCAAAGACTGTTCCACTGGCCCATCTAGGCTCAATCTCGAAACTTGGCTCTGATACGAATTTGTAGTGTACCTTTTTCACTACCGAGGTTTTGAAACCTCTCAGTTACCATTATATACATGGGTTTTTACATAATTCATACAAACCTTATAAGCACATGCATTTAAAACAATTAAACACACTTAAATATCAGCGTAAAATATATAAGTTACTGCTACAATTAAACAAGCCATAGAATTCAACAGTAATTCATTTACACAGCAGAAAACATGATACATAAACAACTCAGTCATGCAAAACATGATCAAAGCATAATTCAGAATACTTATCTTTTAACAGCCGTAGAAATCACCAACCAAGTGTAGGCCTTCCACGAACCTCCCAACCTTAGACCAAACTGTTCATCATCTCAACAGTGGGTCACCCCCGAGCTGGGACCGAGCTCCACCCCAAGGCAAGGAATCCAGACTTAGGCTAAGGTTACAGGGACTCCACGCACAGGCTATCTCAGCTTCCCCGAATAACAAAGATCCTTCCACTCAAATTCAACACAGGCTTCCCGTTCGAGGAATGCGCACATGGGTTTTCTCAGAGACAGACACAGACTCCACAACTCTAGACAGGGGTGTACACGGATTCTTCAGGACAAACACATGCTTTTTTTTTGTATCAGAATTACACGAGGGTCTCTTACAGACTGGCTTCCCTTGATCCCCCTCAGGACAGTCGAATCTAATGGATGAGAACCCCCCCCTCACGACTTACTTCATCTTTTTTATTTGCATGCACCAGGGTTGACACTTGTCACCCTGGGAACTGCATACGTTCCATCCGTACGCCTTCCTCCCACCACTTGGGAAATCACATGTCCTTCCAAAATGACTTAGGATAAAACCATATGATGCACGTATCTTTTTGAAACAATAATAAAATATTATTTCCAGGTTTAATCCCCTATGCTTAGCCCCTAGGCTCATCACTCAGCCCCTTTCCCACCTTCCAGCCCCTAGTTCCTTGCCCACTCTGTGGACGCTCAGTCCCCCATCACTCATTCATCGTGGTCGGTCTGCACCTGGCGGTGTTTATATTTTATTGATTATTCTGCATACATACAAGTACAATAGTAGGCTCCTGGCCTTCAAAAAATTAGGCTTCCTGGCCTAACAAACACATAAGCCTTCCAGCTTATACAAAACTTGGCTCACCAACCTATAGAACACATTTACAATTCATTGCATATATCATGATCTGTAATGGGGCTCGGCCTTGGGGACACTACACATATTTAGTATAAATAGGAGTCGAGGGTGTGAGAAGTTTGTCTTAGATATTATTGTAATAGAGATCTTCTCTACTGGAGGTTTCCCCCCCAAAGAGGCAAGTGAACATTGCTCTCAGTAATCAAAGTGATCTTTTTGGTGTTATTCTGGTAATATTATGGTATTATTGTGATGTTGTTCTTGTTATAGTATTGTTTATCTACCATTTCTCACTAATTATTTATGTTCTGCATACTATTTTATATCTGGAATATTACAATTTATGTGTACCATAGCCCAACAGGTCTATGGATGGGTATGTTACAATTTGATTATTAGAAACAAGTGAAGTAGTAATGTGGCATGCCCTGACCTAGGAGGCCTGGGGTATGCTACAATATGGTATCAGAGCTCTAGTTTTCAACACTGAGCCTAGATGGGTCGTGTAAGGTAAAATTGAAGAAAATGTTTAAGAAAGAATTTTTGTTAAAATGGACAAAATTTGAGTTTTATATGTCCATGAGTGCCAAGAGAGAACTGAGAGCACACCTTAATTATATTTGATAGCTCATAAGGTGTATCGGTTCAAGAAATCCAACAGAGGAAAGAAACCACAGTAATCGTGTCTTTGGGGCCACAAAGTTAATATTTGGGCCGTTGGATCTGTTCAGGGGAAGGAATATCCTTCACAGCCATCAAATTTGGGGAAGCAGAATGGTTGTTAACCCCTCAAGTCCTTCGGACTTCGTTTCTTCGACAATTTTAAATATTTTGACAAAAAGGAGGCAAAATCCTTGAAGCCCCGAACTCCTAGAGTGAATCTCCACCATAGATCATTTGGGAGAAGGCGTACCATTGGATCCCCCAAGTGGTTCGAAAGTTTGACGTTCGGTGAAATGAGGTTGTGGCTACACAGAGTGGAGTTTTCCGCAAAGTCTCTAAGTTTGAAACCAACATGGATCGTCCATTATCGGAGACGCGTGTCCACATATTTGCAAGTGTTCAAATTTTTTTCATTTGGCATTTAGGGGGTTGTATAGTGATCAACACCAAAAATTTCTGAAGCTCGAAGCCTCGAAGCACCGGAGTCCCAAAACTCTGGAAAAGAACAGCTCAGAGAGTTAGCCACTTCAGGGTTCGAAAGAAATGTGGAGTTGTGTTGAGGAAATATCCTAAGTCCCAAAGTTTTGGAGCGTTGGAGTGACACGACATGATGATCTCACCTAGAGTGATGTGGAATTGATCATAAGTTCAAAAGCTCAACCATCAGGAGTTTTAAAGTGTGCATATGAGATTTTTTCTGAATTCCCAGATCTCTGAAGTCCCGAAGTTCCAAGGAACAAATGTTCGGAAGTTTGGTATTCGGGAGTTATCAAGTATATTGATGTGAGAACTTTCGAAGCCTAAAGTTTCAAAGTTCGGGAATGTCAGAGTGATGTGGCATGATGACATCATCGAGAGTGATGTGGATCTGCTAAAAAATTCAATGTTTGGTAGTTTTGAAGGATGTTGGAGAGGAAACTTCCAAATTTCTAGAGCGCCAAAGTCACGAAGCACCGAATTGACGTGGCCTGCTGATGTCACCTAGGTTGACATGGACACACGTGATGCTTGCTACATGTCATCATGTTCCATGATTTTCAAAGACCTTTTGGTGCTAATTGGAACTTGACACATGTCACTCGTTAGATTGGGCCATGTTTCATATCCATACTTCTACCACATATCTCCTCCTGGGGTGTGTTTTTTGTTGAGACTTTGAAAGTTTGGAGGTTTGGCATTCAGAGAAATTGGAGTATGTGGCTGAAGGAACCTCCAAAGTGCGAAGACTGAATATCTTCTCCGGGTGTTCGCCAATTCCACATTCAGAGGAAACATGATATGATGAAGGTAAAAACTACGAAGCACGAAGCAACAAACTTCCAGAGTAATGAAACAGAAAGTGCCAGCTGAGAATTCAGAAATTTAGTGTTTGGGGGAATGTAAGTATATAGATGCAAGAACCTTCAAAGTGTAAAGCTTCAGAGAGATTCTCTGGGAATTTTCTAGTTCGACACTTAGAGGGAATGATGTGTGGGGTTAGCAGAACTTATGAATCCTGAAGTTTCAAAGTTTTGAAGCTCCGAAGTAGCGGAGCCCTAAAGCTCTGAAGGTGTACTATGCAAGGATTTGCTAGTTCAACATTAAGGAGAAATAAGGCATGAGGTAATAAGAACCTCCGAAGCCTGAAGTTCTGGAGCCTAAAGTCCTGAATCTCCATATGATTGCATATCGTATAAGCGCTCAAACATAGCCCTTGGTCGTATAAGACTTTGGTAGAGATAAAAGAGGGCTAGTGCTGAATTGTTGTTTTCAAAGACAAATTGTTCAAATATTCATAACTTCCTGCTCAAAAATAAGAATTGAGCAAGGGAGAATTCATTGGAAAGATATTGGACAATAGAACATAAATCTTCACCCAAAAATTGAGCTGAACATTTAATTTCTCAAAAAATCAGAAGAAATAAGTCTGATATATTATTGAACCATAATGGTTCATATTTTTATAAAATTGTTGAGTCAGTTAGGCTGACAAAGTTATGTTGTTTGAACATTTTGCAGAGTTAACAAAAACTAGATCAGATCAATATCATATCAAGATCAAATCAGAGGGTATAGGAATGGAGGATACACAAGGGTATTATAGGTAGGAATATGAGATCAGAGGGATGGATGTCCATATGGGTATTTAAGGAACAAAGTCCAATGGACATGGAGAAGGAAATGATGAAAACATGAATATGGTAGAGACCATTAAAAATTTGCAGAAATATGTTGAAATTCATAAAGTTGATAATGAAAGGCTTATGAAATCCAAGGAGTAGAAGGAAGACTTCAACATGAATTTAATGTAGAGCTTGGACACAATTGAAAATAAATTGGATAAGAAGAATGGCTCAAGCAAATCAAGAATTCATAGGTATCCTTAGGAGTAAGGAAGATCAAGGAAGTGTTAGCAGACATCACCATTGCTCCCCAAGGAATTCCAATAGGAGAGAACATAGTAGCTCAATTTCATCCCCTATTAGGAAGAATCAAAAGAGATCTGGGGTGGATGGACTTCATGGAGAAATGAACAAAATCAAACCTCCTACTTTTGATGGTGAGCACAAGAAGGATGAATATTATGAGACATGGTTTCTATGAATGAGAAAATATTTTTGATTGGATAATTATTCTTCTCATGCAGAAGGAAGAAATTATATCTATCATCTCAAGGGAAAGACATCCATGTGGTGAGATCAACTTGTGCAGGTGCAACACATCAAATTGAAAAATGTTACTTGGAAGGAATTCAAGAAGTATTTTGGAAATAAATACTTGAATAAGAGATATTATGAGAGGAAAATGAAGGAGTTCATTGAACTCAAGCTTGGAAATATGACCATTGATGAGTATGAAAGAAGGTTTATGGAACTATTGAAGTATGTATCCTTCATCAAGGATGAGACAGTTAAGATTCAAAGGTATTTGAGTGGGATGCCATGTTGGATCAGTGATAAGATTCAATATGATGATCCCAAAACTTTGGAGGAGACCATAAGGCGAGCTAAATTCCTATATAATCAACATAAATAAAATCCAACTTTCCAAAAAGCTCTGGTGTTAGAAAAAATAGGACCAAGGAGCAATAAAATAAAAACAAATGTGGAAACAAAACACAGAAGATACACAATACAAGAGAGACACAGATTTACATGATTCTCCCAGTGTGGGCTATGCCCACTAGAGAAATTGCCAGGTCCTTCCTTTATTATTATCCAACAAATGAAGGGATACAACCTACATCAAAACCCGTTGTAGCTTCCTCTTCTTTCTCTCATAGTCTCCTCTCTCAGAATACAATATTTTCCATCAATCATAGCCGCAATACATTTCCCTCATAAAAGAGGGTTTCCTTCTAGGGAAAAAACCCTAACATAATCTCTATCGTTAGATCTGTGACCTTATAATGAACGGTTCAGATTTACAATGAAATTACAATATACATTTACAAGGCAATTTTTCCTTCAGGAGCTTCACTCTTGAATCCTTGCTGGGGGCCTGCTTGCCCCCAGACCCCCCAGCCGGGGGGATAGCCCCCCCAGACCCCATAGAGGGGGTACCCCACCTCTTCACTCCCCGCATGGAAGAGTGTACATACTTCTGGGCTGTAAATACTTCATGGGGTATAAACATGATTGAAAGCAAGGACCTCTCAATCAGGAAGATAATCAGGCTCCACAACCAATAATCTCCCACTTGAAGACTGATCTCAACAACTCCACCGTTGTTGTATATGCTGGACTCTGAACCTTCTTGGACCTGGAAAATTTCTCATCTTCATATTCATTCTTGAAGACCAACTAAAACTGAGAAGGAACTTAGTTTCTCCCTGGTTACTCCCTTTGTTAACATGTCTGCAGGATTCTGGCTAGTGTGTATCTTTTCCAACTTCAAATGTCCATCTTCCAAGGTGGATCATATGAAGTGGTACCTCAACTGTACAACCTGTTGTTCTCCTGCTTCTTTCCCAATTCCTCCATAAACCTTTGTAACCAAATCATCTCTTTACTAGCTTTTGTAGTAGTAACATACTCTACTTCTGTTGTTGAAAGTGAAAGAACCTTTTGCAGTTTCGAAATCCAACTTACTGTTGTTCCACCTATAGTAAAAACATACCCTGTGGTGCTCCTCCTACTGTATTTATCACCTGCCATATCTGAATCAACATATCCCTATAGAAAAGTTTTTGAACCTCCAAAACATAATGCATGAGTGGTAGTACCTCTCAAATACCTAAGAATCCACTTTACTGCATCCCAATGTTCTTTACCTAGATTGTTCATATACCTACTCACAACTCCCACTGCATGTGCAATATCTGGTCTTGTGCAAACCATTGCATACATCAAGCTGCCAACTGTTGATGAAT
>JZKD02S0240364.1:682171-694676 GCA_000966675.3 Picea glauca | reverse complement strand
CTTTCCTCTATCCTTTTGTCTTCCCCTGTTCTCCATGTTCAACGCATTACCCGATGTCTCACCTGTGCTTTTCCATTGCATTTCCTCACTAAGGATAACACCAACAACATCATCAGATTTTAAAGTATTTGAATGAGAGACAGAGTTACTTACAACCATGACCAAGCTATTCCATCTTTCTGGAAATGAGAACAAGAATAGAAGAGCCCCAACCTCATCATCAAAGTCCACTTTTACAGAACTTAGTTGATTAGTAACCGTATTAAATTCATTTAATTGATCTGCAACCGACCCACCTTCTCACATCTTCATATTAAATAATCTCTTCATTAGAAATACCTTATTGGACATCGAGGGTTTTTCATACAATTTGTCCAATGCATCCATCAAACCCTTTGTTGTCGTTTCTATGGAAATATTGAAAGCCACCGACGCAGCTAGGCTCAGCCGTATTGTTCCTAGGGCCTTTCTGTCAAGAATATTCCATTCTTCATCCTTCATGGCCGTCGACTTCTTTGCTACTCGACCCAGTGGTAGGAATAGATCCTTCTGATATAAATAATATTCCATATGGATCTTCCATAGCTGGTAGTTTTGGCTGTTAAATTTCTCAACCCTAAACTTTCCATATTATGACATTTCTCCCACTTGAACTAGGAACCCTCTTTTCCTGCGAGTTACCTTTCGCTCTGATACTAGTTGTTAGAAAAACAGGACTGCAGAGCAATAAAATAAAACAAATGCGGAAAACAAAACACAGAAGATACACAATACAAGAGAGACATAGATTTACATGGTTCACCCAGTGTGGGCTACGTCCACCATAGAAATTACCAAGTCCTTCCTTTATTATTATCCAACAAATGAAGGGATATAACCTACAACAAAACCCACTGTAACTTCCTCTTCTTCCTCTCACAGTCTCCTCTCTCAGAATACAATATTCACCATAACCATAGCCATAATACATTTCCCTCATAAAAGAGGGTTTCCTTCTAGGGAAAAAAACCCTAACATAATCTCTACCATGAGATATGCGACCTTATAATGAACGGTCCAGATTTACAATGAAATTACAATATACATTTACAAGGCAATTTTTCCTTCGGGGGCTTCACCCCCAAACCCCCGCTAGGGGCCTGCTTGCCCCCAGACCCCCCAGCCAGGGGGATAGGCCCCCTAGACCCCGTAGAGGGGGTATCCCCCCTTTGCACTACCCCGCGTGGAGGAGTGTACATACTTATGGGGTGTAAATACTTCATGGGGTATAAACACAGCTAAAAGTAAATGACCTTCGAATCAAGAAGATAATCAGGCTCCACAACCAACACTTCGTGCTCGAGACCTAGGATATTCACGAACTGATAAAAAAAGTTTATATGTTCGGCTACGGTCAAGTCTCCTTCTCCTGTAAACTTAGGTAGGTGTTTTATATAATTTTCAGGAATGTCATGAAGAGGGACATGTAGAACCAAAGGCGCATAACTTGCAGCTAGTTTAGCGAAAACTCTAGGAGGGGGGAGAGACCCTTGGCCTCTTACTCCTCGTCCTGGAGCCCCACCACCTCCTAAAACTCCACCACCTCCAAAAATCCCTCCACCTCCTCCTCCGGCGGCTACCATCGGTACTATTGGATAGGGAAACAGTGTATTGTATAGAGGGTTCTAGAACACTAAAATCAAATCTTTAGCTTCTTCGTGAGACGAGAAAACCAAAGATGGGTGATAAGTGATGTGAGGACTTGGCTCTTCGGATTTGCAAGAAATGTAATTAGGGGAACCCATGGGCATGTAATCCAAGTGTAAGGTATACTTTTTGAGATCTGGTGAGGTCGTGAGATCTAACTAAAAAGTTGGCGGGATATCGATCTTTGATAAATCCACTGCAGGGCTTTAACTCTGTATACGTCAGAGGTTATCAAAAGGGTTTCACTTTTAGTCTCAGAGAGAGCTAAAATTGGATTGGTGGTTTCAGGAGGGGAACTATGAAAAGTTGAAGGTTTAAACGAAATATTTATCTTGGGTTGTGGGTACTTAAGATGATAGACTATAGTAGTTGGCTTAAGGGAACCTCTAATTTTCAGTATCTTTTCGGGATCGAAAACATGCATGGTCTGTTTTCCCTCTGGGTTTTTTCTGGTATTCCTTTGACAAGATGCCAACTTATTCAATGTGGAGTTTCCAAGTGAAAGATAAGAAAATCCCTTAAAGGGTGTTCACTCTTTGTTCAGTATCAAAGGGTGAAACTTGCAAGAATGTCGTTCTTCCCAAGGAAAAGGTTTTGTAACTTCATTCCCCGACAATGGCGCCAAAAAGATGTTGTTCCAGAGTCTGTACCTAAGGCTTAGAAGGTACAGTGTCTAGGCATCTGAAAGTGAGTGAAGAGTAATAAAGGGGAGAGCATCAAAACCTTAAGGAAAGGAAGCTAAGGTTGATTTCCGGGTTGTCGTTGTCTAGCCTCCAATTGTTCCTGGATGTTTTTGTCCTGCTCAATTGCATCCCACGAGCACTCAAGTTCTACCTGAGTATTGGCTATTTTAAGAATAGTATCGAAAAGTTTCAAAGCGATATGTGTTTGGTCAGATAAATCGAGCTCAATGTTAGGCTGTCTTACAATGGGGACAGTCATAGAGGAACAATGAAAGTAAAGGAAAGTTTCAAAGTTTTATATGTTGTCTCAATTTGATCGTATAAATAAGAACTATATGATTTGATATAAAAGATAAATTACAAAGCAAAGGCCTTTTCCCGTAACTATGTTATCTAGTAAATAATTGATGTGTGTGAAAATGTGAGAAAAACAGAAAGCTACTTATAATATGAGGCCCCTATCAAGGGAGAATCTCGCCCTGTAAACAGGAGAAGAAAAAGGTGAGAAGAAATCTAATGAATGTATAAAATATGAAAATCTAATGAGTCCACAGGTCTTGTACCTGCTAATAGTCGATACAGAGGAAAAACTATAAACTATATAGACAATTAAAATTAATCACCACAGTAGAGGTTTTACTAAATTGCAGTGTGACATTCATCAAACATATATGTGCAAAATGAAATTGAACAAGAAATCAGAGAGGAGACAAACTCATAACACAGTCTTGATGGAATCAAGAATATTCGTATTGTTTTGTATTAATATTCAGAAAATATTCTTTATTAAAATCGACCAAAATAGGTCCAACCCTTTTTCTTTCTTCAAAATCTATATTTATATAAATTTCTATATGCTGGAATCTCAATTGTTCCAGAGGTTTTTGGTTATAACAAAGGAGTTTTAATCATTTCAATTCTTTATCTCTGTCCTCATTTGGTACTGGAAACCTGCCTCTTTGCATTCTCTATGAAAACGACACACCTTTCCACCAGCCGTGATATCAACTTAGAAGGTTCTGCTTGATTATTGGCCTCAAAAGCATAGCAATCTTTTGCCAATAATGGAAATTTTCCTTCAACTTGTTGGTCTTTGGCACTGATAGAACATAATAGTATACTCGGTTTAATTAACCATTTATCTATTTGAACTATGTCCGTCTCAGTTATTTGTGATATTTCGGCTAATTCTCTTTCTTCAGTTTCCTTGATATTTAGCAGATATTTGGCTATATTGATCTGGCCCAGTATCTCAATGCTACATTCACCATCGGAACCCAACCAAATCCCATTTAACAGACTGAAAGTTTCTTCACAAGATTTTCTTACCTCCTTATCTTGTTTTCTGCCTTCAGATATGTTAAGCTCCCATTCTTTCAACAAGATGTTGCCTCTGGTCTGCTCTGGGATGGGAAAACTGGAACTACTGCCTATCTCCCTTCTTGTCGTGGCTATAATAGCCTCCTGGAAGGCAACCCAAGCCTCCCCAAATTACCTTTCTCTGAGAGAGAGGTTCTCCAATACCTGATCAATGAGTTGGCAGTTTCTTTGAATTGCTTCTACTTTAACAAGCAAACCTTGTTGCGCTGTCGATAACCTTTTTCTGATTTCTATTGCTTGGGATTGAAATATCCCGATATCGATTACCTAGCTTTTGGTGAACTCTAATTTGGCCCGTAGATACTCCATCAATTCTCCTTGCTGGCCTATCTGTATCTGACTTGTCTGAGCCATCAACTATGCCGGTTTGAGATCGGCTTTGAGCTGCTCGATTTCTTTTTGATCATCTATTCTAGCTTGCTCTAAAGTTGTATTTGCCTGATCTTTGGCAGTGGCCTCTACTGTATCTAGTTTAGCCTCTAATGAATTGATAAAATGATTTTTTCACTTCAACTGATCCTTTAGGGTACCGACTGAATATTAGTTTGCCGTAGCGAAAGCTCCCAATGTTCCTTCTATTTGCGTTGCAAATTATTCTTTTTTCATAGTTCTCCCATCGGTTAAACTTTTAAATTTTTTAGATACAGTACCTGCCTATTGGTAAAGTTCTTGTCTCACAACATCCTTTCTCTTCTTATCGAAGAAGAACTCATTTACAGGTATTTCTTCCACTATTATGGGTGTTAATTCTTCACCAAAAATCCAACCTGCGTCTGGTATTCGATTTGTGGACTGCAAGGGGGTAATAGAAACGATGGGATTGCTGACCTGTTTAGATGATTTCCCTGGAGTAATGACCGAGGTTGGATCACTTGGAGGATTGGAAGTCTCAGCTTCCTATTTCAGACCCCCAGTTTTCTCCTTCTTGTCCTGGTGTTCTTCTTGAATGGGTGCTAAATATTTGGAGCCTTCGATTTCTGTTTGCTGCACCTCTCCGGTCATTGGATTCTTACCCCTTAATACTGGGGGAAGGTAGCTTCGCCTATGTTATTGGAATTTTAAAACATCAGCCCTCTCTTCAGGTGACATGGCTTATATCCGAGCCAAAACATCGACATAAGATATTGCACCTCGAAAAATATCATGATGAGGCGAATTCTCGTGCTCGAATCTTTTAAGGCCACAACTAGCCAAGTGATTACTCATGACCTTGTGTGGGTCGTGTTTCTTGAATTCAATGTGAACCAATTTTATATATTCTAAGGCAGCTACCTTGGCATTTTCATGCCCGAAATCTAATAAAGAATAGGTATTTAAATGAATGGGGAAAGGTGGCCATACCTTCTTTGAAAATCCTTTCAGCTCTTTACTTATGCCACCTATCACAGTTTTCCTGGTGATCTTGCGACAAGCCATCCTATTGGGTATAAATAATGGTAGAGCATGCGGAGGGACAGAAGCATCGAAAACCCTGATGTATGAAAATTCTTCCTCCACGTACTATTTGGTCACCCTACTCAAATTTTCCGCGATGCTATCAGAGATCCTAGGTGGTGGATTACCGAAGATGGTGACATGCATCGGTACCATTACCCCATTGAAGATTTCGTATATGAAATATGAGGCATTATCCTCCCAAATCTTTGAATGGTAGACATGGATAGGCTTAGCATTCGATGGAGCCTAGCTCCAGATCATTAAGCGAAAAGACGTCATAGAATGCACGACGTCCATGATGTACACATACATAAAAAATGAAGCGGCCTTTCCGCTCACCTGGTGCATCCGATATTATGTAATCTGACTGGTCAGACTATTTGACAACAATTTGGCCCAGTCGAACGAACAAACTTTTGCAACTGTATTCATCAGAGGCACCCATGGGAGGAAACAATGTGTGGTGTCTTCCGTCCCATACAATCTATAGGTCATCATTGCTATGTATTTGAATTGTGGTTCCAAATAAGATATGGAATAAAATCCATTTCTATCTTCCCTAAACTTTGCAGGGTGTTAGACCCAATCCTTGATCAAATCTGATAAGATTTTGTCGTATTTCTCCCGTTCCTTTTGTTTAAAATCCTCCAAAAACTTGACAATTTATGTGAAGTTCGACGTGGGTGGAAACTTGTACATAGCCTGTAATGTTTCTAGTCCAAAGGTCCCAACAGTGACCTTCTGCTCCCTGAGGATGGTTTTGGTCGGGTTATCTACATGATCTAACACCCAGCGGATCATGTGATAGTAAGGCAAAAGACGTGGCTTGGCCGCTACTTTGTGCATCTCTTCTTGGACGACGATATTTTATTTGGTGGTCAAGTCGTCTTTCTCGTTGTCACTAGAATCACTCGAACAGTTCACCAAATCGGATTGCAGAACCTTGGAAATGTATGACCAGATTCGTATAGAATCAACTCTTCATGGTGAAGTATAATAAACATTATCAGAGCCTTGTCCTGAAATCTCAGAACCTACCTTGAATGATTTTCGCAGGGCCATGACAGAGGATTGCGACTTAGCTCTCCTATAATAAAAATGCGTATACATACATAAGTCATCTTGCTGAGAAAACTTCTCTGAGCATGATAGAAATGAGATTTATGAATAGAACAGAAAGAAAAAGATCTATATATTTGACCATTTAAAACCTCAACGTCCTTATGAACAGAACGATCAAATCATTTTTAGAGACAGATTTAGCAATAAAAACCATATCCTTACTTGTTGCTTCGCCTCATTTCCAATTAATGCCATAAATTTCGACAGTTTGTGACACAAGTTGGCGCAAGGAAAATTTAAATTTACCTCGTAGACTGTGCATATTATTATTTGTGTTGAACATTGATTAAGTTGGCTTAGCTTCTTTAATTAAGATTTCTTAAACATTAATCAACCTTTCAACATTCGTCGTATTGAGAGTTTTCACTCTAACCTTTCGAGCCTATAAAACCCAAGATCGCGATGATTAGATTTAGTTAAGAAAAAACGTAAACAAGATTAAGTGTTTAATTAATCATGTTTTAATTTATATTGTGACTTCGCAACTCGGGGCTTCGAAGGTATAGTTTTCGGGAGGAGCATATGCTGAGTCGCAAAATCCTGACAGACTTTAACCATGGTCAAAACTAATCACCCCTGACACTAACCCGGGTTACTTAAGTAAAAGTATTCGCGGCTTCACCTATCAGAGTTACAATGGTAATGTTTTTGGAGAGAGTGAACACTGAGACGCGAAATCCCAACAACACTTGACTGGGGTTTAAAGAATTTTACTCTCAGCTTTAACCTAAGGTAATCTTTTAAAAAAATTTCGTGACCTCACACATTGGGGCTTGTAAAGCTTGTGATTTGTAACTCCCGATGTGCGATATCTCGAGGTACAAAATGTAAAAATTTTCGTTTAATTGATAAAAGGTCGTGACTTATGAAACATAACATCCTTCGCTTATTTCGCATGTCAGGACTACTGAAATTTTTTAGTTGGTAAATGCCATGAAGCAAAAAAGAACTTAAATATCAACATTTGACTTTAAAAATTACATTTAAACCAGTTGAAAAAGGTGGCTCCAACACACACCATTCACGAGATTGTTCTTATAACGAAAATCTGAACATCTTGATTAAGACATCCTCGTGAACAAAATTATGTTCAAGCATGCATTTATGAAAATTTAATAAATGCTCATCGGGATGATCATCCTTGCATCCTCTAAATCTGGGAAGATAGTCATCCCATTCAGATATTATAGGTACTAGATGTGGAAAACCAACTATGTTGGTGAAGTCACAAAATGCATACCTCCAAGCCAAAATAGTTTCCATGGCCATGATGGATCTTCCCCAGTGGAGTCTCCTATGAATCTTGGGACAATGGAGTCGCCATGGTGAAATATGTGCAGTCATGTATCTGCCCTTTTCCTGTTCACCATCAAGAAATGGATCTGATTGTTTTCATTCTCCTAGGGAAGATATCTTTGTTGCTTCATCCCCGACAATGGCGCCAAAAGATGTTAGTCCCTAAAGTTGCACTAACTGTGAGAGGGTGCAAGCTAGGGAATCATCAATTTATTGCAAAGTGTTTTAAAGGTTTTAATGATTTGGTTTTTGGGGTAAGGTGGTTGAAAACTAGCTCAAGAGTAAGCATAACATGAAAATCACAATCAAAACATAGCATATCCCATTGACTGGTTAAAAGGTAGTCACATAGATGAATTAGAACAATAATAAAAGAGAGGAGGAATCTTCCAATTTGTCAACTTCACATAAATCCTTATCTCAGAATATCATAAAGAAACAAGACCATCATCTTGATATCAAAACTTGAAAATAATTTCCACAGTAAATTTTTCACTGTATTAATTAACAATCAAAAAACAAAAGCATTGCAATCTGAATAATGAATTCAAGCATGAAGAGAGAAAACATAGTAGAAAAGAGTTTCTAACCATCCATATGCCTTTGCTTTAAGTGTCAAATAGAATAATAATGCCTTACAAGGAGTTTTCAGGATAAGTCCTTTGGATCTCCAATTTTTCGACCATGACATAGTCTTTCCTCTGCTTATTTAAACTATCCATAAAACCTCCAGATCCTATCATCTAGTGTACTTTTAATGACTAGATCTGAATAGTATCTATCTACTAGGGAAGTTAGCTCAAAAAGAGCTTTTAAAATCCAAAAATAGATCATTTCTCAATAGAGTGATATTGTATGATCTTGCCAGCATTACATTTGATTCTACAAAACAAGGATTAGTTTGATCTAGTCATACAATTCGAAGTCTTTGCATTTCACAGTCCAAAAACGAGTAGACACTGCCATATTTCCTGGAAAACATCAAAATTATGATTGTAGCAATCTTCATGAAACCTTTAGGACATAATCACAGCAGTAGCTTTAGCATTTTTTTGTTTGAGCTTTGTGGTGAGCACAAAATTATGCCAATAGAGTCTGAAGTTTATTTCTCTGAGTTCTTTGAGCAATGCCCTTTACTCTTTTTTCTTCTTTTTGAAACCTTGAATCATTTCTTGCTGATGAGTATTCCATTTTTCTATTTGTGCCTTTTCTTTATTCAATTGTCTCACTGTTTTCTGGAATTCTTTGATCCTTTCTTTATCAGTTCTAATTTTAGCCCTGAATTCTGAGAACTCTTCAAAAGGTGTAGGCTCATTCAGATTTAAGGAAACCTTGGGTTCTTTCAATTTAACATGGTATTTAGAAACCAATCCTGAGCTATGTTCTTCATCAGAACTTGTTGAATCCATGGCTTCAGGCACATATCATATGTGATCTGAGTCTACAAGGTAATCCTTTTTATTCTCAGTAATCTCACTGATACCTTTAGCAATTTCTTTATCTTTTTCCAATCTGTTTGTATCTCTCATTACAGGTCTTGTAGATGATGAAAAAATTTGTTTACCTTTGTTTACTAGTTTCTTAAGCAATGGAATTCCGTTTTCCTTTTTCCTGGTACCTGCTTTAGCATATTTATTGTGATCTTTTATAACTATGACATTTTCTTCTTTGATCGATGGATTATACATGGCTTTAGACTTCAACCTATACATGTTGGTAACCCTAGTATAATTCCGTCTAGGTTTTTGAGATGCAGACACACCTTTATCCTTTGTCCTTTTGACTACAGTGCCCCTTTTACTGGTTGATGGCGATTCATGCTTGACTGTAGTTTGAGTATTAAAATATTCATCTAAATCTTCTTCCCCTTTAACATCTTTCTCATAAAACATTTCAATTTCTGGATCCAACTTAGGTCTTTTACCTCAGTTATTCCTTGTCACCTTGATATCAGGCATTTCTTCTTTAACAAGGGTTTCATCAATTGAAATATTTTGTTTTTGTGTAACAATAATTTTTCCTTTTCCTTTATTCTTTTTTCTGGACTGTGTGTTAGGATTTAAGGATTGCATGAGCTATCTCCAGTGTTTCTGTAATTCTCTCAAAGAAGACATAACTAAAGTCTTAATGAAGACTTGATGAAACAAGCTTCTCATTGCATTGGTGGAGAGTGACTGCACTCTCTTTGACATCTTTGTCCAACTTTTGAGTAGAAAGTAAGGAAGATTTAAGGGATAATCACCATTTAGATGCATTAATATCCTAATGTGGTAGAATAGTGAAAATCTACCTTCGTAGGTGATATAACTATGGATAACGATCAGAGCAGTGTGCCATTCAGGTCTAATCCAGCTGCGAGGAACTCCCCTTATCCAATTCATATTTTTCTTATCTGGAAGCGAGAATTGATTGACAAACTCTCAAACCACATGCTCTTTCTTCCACCATCTTTCTCCACCAACCACCAATCTACAAGCTTTAGAAATTGTCTTTTATGTCACCAACATCAACATCTTCCCAATCTCAACCTCATGACCATCAAAGTTCAGTGCAAACTCCATGGAGACCTGCTCATCATAACCTTGAAAAGTGGTAAGGAATTCAAACCACCTGGAATCTATGAACCTTTTAGCCATTTGAGGATAAGCTTCAAGGAGTTGAACACCCTCAGGTTCTAATCTGACTACCTATCTACTCCTCTTAGGTTCCATCAAAGAAAAATGCTATAACTGGAACGATTCAGATTCCGAATTTTCCACCTGCAATCTGTTAGTATATAACCATTCTTCTGAGAAAATACCTATGCCTAAAATTCATCAAAATCAGACATAGAATGACAGGTTCAATATAATGATCATTGAGAATAGGACGATTTGAAATGGGTCCTTTGCGGGTATAGAGCAATCCGATCATGTAACGGTTTGAATCACAAAATGATTCCAAATCTATTGTGGAACACATGCAAACTCTCAAACCATGATCTATGTCATCATAAAAAAAATTGGGTGACAGGCGCATATTAAGGCATGATTATCTTTGCGCTACGGGAATAATGTTATTCCAGTAGTGCTATTAATGACTTAGCATAATTTGAATTTGTAAATTTAAAAAATGCATATAAAGTGACACATCATTTAAAACCATGTCTTACAACTCCAAACTTAAATAAATTATTCAAAAAGATGAAATGCAAACCATAACAAGCTAAAAACAATGATTAAAATCAAATGGAAACAGATAATGAAGTGCAGGTAAGAAAGGTTTAGGATTAGGGTTTCTCACTAAATCAAAAGAAAAATTAAAGACTAACACCCACTATGGATGAGATGTGACTCTATCTTAATTGGCAACTAGAGGAAAATCCCCTCAATGGGTGTCTGTTCGCAAATCTCGTGTGGGGTTTATGAGGTAATCTCTATCAAAGGGTCAATGAAAGATAATGTAAGCTATGTCATTACACTCTTGGATATGGTTTTGTCACACATTTCTTCAAGGATTGGGTGCACCCTATGAATTTGGGAATTACCATCAAAGTTTTGTTGTTTCCTGTGAACCTTTCCTTACAATGTCCTCCTCCATCATCTTCCATTGCCTCTTTTCCTAGCGCACAATTCCCACATCCCCAACTCATCGTCTTGTCCAAAAACATAGTGCCCCCTACCCCAATCATATTTTGTAGCAATATTAGTGGCAATGTCAAATAAAACAACAAGCATCAACTGAGTTACATCCCCAACAAGATGGTCAAGGAAAAGAAAATGACCAATTCGTAGATGGAGAAGGAAATAACCACGATTTAACAACACCTTCAACTTTAGGCTTCCATATCAAAAACTAGACAATTGATTACAGTCCCAACATTGAGAAACAATGAGATGGCCTCACTTGCCAACTTGGATATATCCTTCGTCTGACCTATCACTTGGACAACGACAACTCAACCTCCATGTGAGATGTGATCTTCTAGGGGTCAAAGAAAAACATCACTATCAAGAAACATAGTTTTGCAGACCATGCAAAATCCATCTCCATCATAGAATAAATCCTCCATATAATATCGTTGACTTGAATCTCTTCCTCTGTTGAATGAATGAGGATGACATACTTGGTGCATGGCGCATGCATGGTCACTTCCTTTCAAGTGGTAATCCAATCGTTCCTCAACTGTGTGAGTAGTCCAACTTCCTTCACCTACTAGATAACCTCCTCAATCCGTGAAATGCAATATAAGAAAATGACATACATCACTCACCCTCTATATATTATGAGTGCTACATGTCAATATTAACACCACATATTAATAATCTATCTCTGACTCAACCAACATTCTCCACACAAAACACACACTCAACAATCACTCTAAAAAAATCTATACTTTCTACTCTAAGATAATCCTATATCTACATAGGATTAATGGTCAAGGCTCTCTCATGATCCTAGGAACTCCCATGAGGGAGTCACACCCAATCCTTCTCTGATACCAAAATAAAATATTATGACAATCGTGAGAGAGAGAGCACACAAAAATACTTCTAGTTACTTACTTGACTATTACAATAAATCACACATCTATTTATACAATCTTGAGCAGAGGTCAACTGTTGATAATGATAATATATCAAGGGATATGATTCAACATATTCACTATCACACTCTAACTTATCTTATCTCCTTATCTTCTTATACCATGTTCTCAACTGCTCCTTTGACTTGGAGTGAAATCCTTCTCACTTACTCACATAGGTCATCACCTCTAGTTACCTTCTCAATAGGTCAAGTCGTCATGTGAAAAATATGAGTTATATATTCTAATACCTCTCTCGCATAGTGTATCCATGCCCCTTTTTGTCCCCCACTCTCCTCCCTTTCTCTCTTTACCTCTCTCTACCTACCTTCCCTCT
>JZKD02S0240364.1:668430-681835 GCA_000966675.3 Picea glauca | reverse complement strand
AAAGAGGGGCACAAAAAATGGTGCCTTTCAAAATGAAAATGACATATCTTATTGGGTATCTCCCTCCCTCCACTTCTCTCCCTCTCCCCTTCTCACACATTTTTGTCACTTCATTACAATAAAATATCATAGTAATCATAATTAAATACAAGCCTCCCAAAATTTGTACCATGATTTTACTGCATCCACACCTCCAAAAGGTCATATGTCCTTTTCACACTCTCTCTCTCTCTCTCTCTCTCTTCCTCTTTCTCTCTCTCTACCCCTATGTCTCCCCCTCTGCCACTCTCTCCCTTCCTCCCTCTCTCTCTCTATCTCACTCTCTCTCCCCTTCCCTCCCACTATCTCTCTTTATCCCTCTGCCCCTCTCTTTACCTTACTCTACCTCCTTCTCTCTCTCTCTCCATATCACTCTCACTCTCACTCTCACTCACTCACTCTCCTCCAATATCAATCACTCCCTCTCTTCCACTATGTTGACAGGCGAAATTGACCATCCGTCAACTGGAAGAGCGAGTCTGGTCCGGGGTTGTCTAAATAACCCAAGTCGTTTGGTATAACTTGTTCTGATGTGTTTAATGGCTCCATTGGGCAATCTAAGAATGCAAAAAGAAACAATTAAAAGAGAGAAATAACTAACTAATTTCTAAACACTCTATATATATGTACATATGTTCAAATGTAACTATAGTAGTTGTATTTAAGCAGAAGATATATAAGTCTCCTTTATTTACATGATTTACAAGCTGCAATTTTTAATCGAAACTTACGAAAATCGATGGAAAAATGATTGTTTCTAGGAAGCAAATAAAGAAAGAACATAATTTTTTTTATTGTTTTTCTTTTATTAATTTAAATAATATTGCAAAAAAGTTAACGAAACATGAACATGCAGATAGTCAAATCTGAACCATACATTCTAGTTTCAATGATATGTAAATGACAAAACAATACAAAGAAGCTATCTTGTCAGTGAATTAGTGAGGTGTATCCAAGCATCTGCATGAGTGGTGAACATCCAACTGCCATGTCCAAGAGAGAAATCTGCAATGAACCTTATGAATGTTCTAAAAAAATTTAGAACATGTATTGACAGCTTAGGTTTTAATGACAGAAAAGAAAACAAAAACATAAATCTGTGATCTCATAATTATACATGATTACAACAAGATAAATCTGGAAGCAATCTATGCATTTTATCATTCAATTTAAAACTCAAAGATAAATCCCATTATTTAAATCGAAGATATAATCACAACATTTGTATTTTGATGAAACAAATGATAGATGGTATTTATAATATAAACCTCCTACACATCACAGATCATTTAATCTAAAGATACCAGACCTGCACGTGTAATAGGATTAAAAAAACATAAATAACAACATTATAAACAAAATGCTAAATAAAAAATGCATATATGTCATTCTATTAAGTTTTTGGAATCACTTGTCCATTTTGTAGTCCTGGAAGAGTTTTTTTGGATAATAGACTTTAAAGATTGAAAAAATTATTACATAAATGATAATAATTAACCATGTATTGATAAAAAAGACTAAAGATATTTAAATCAATGCATAATCAATTATTCAAAGAGTATGAATATATGATAATGAAAATAGAACCATTTTACTCACAGGACGAAAGCCATTAAGCAACCTGAAATTTCATATTCGTCTTTGAAGATACTTGTCCATTCTCCCAAAGATTCTAGCCATCCATTACTCCATTTGAAAAGAAATAAAAAGTTTATAAAATCAATAATATACAAAAGAGAAAGGATTAAAATCCTCCTCTCCAATTCTTTGATCCCCATGTCTCTGAACTTTCTCATATATTTATAAAATGAATGAACAGTCTGGGTGTCACTATTAATTTCTGTCACCTGAGATTTGCCTCTAAAAGAGACCCAAATATATCTCAAATCGTGCATTTCTTTGGGAAAATCTCTACAAGGAAGGTAAATGGGTCCATTTTGGTTCTGGGTTTTCAAACCATTCTTCAAATTCCTCACGGTTTGGCTATAATCAGGTCTGCAAAATCATCTGTCTGATCTTGACGTCTTTCCAAATTTTATATGTTGTTGCTCATAAAATTAATTGTAGCAATCCAAAATTATTTTTGGATCAATCATCTTGAACATATTTTGATAATAAAATCAAGCCATGATCAGATCCGTATCAAATATTTTATAATAGAAACATGTGAAACAAAAAGAAACCTAAATTAATAACCTAAAAATTGTGAATAAAACAAAATCTAGAAAAATAAAAAATGAATTTAAACTAAATATAACTTATAAAAAAACATTGTTTATAATTTTATTTCAAATATGATCTAGAAGCTTCAAGTTAATGGAGAAGAAACATTTTGGTATTTTTTACAAAATCAAACAAATGATAGATAATTCTTTGATTATTATTATTTTGAAAAGAGATGCAAAATGAAAAAAGAATTTAATTAATTAATATCACCAAATGATTTCATGAAAATGAGAAACCAACCAAGATATTATTTGATGAAGTATAGAACACATTATTCAAAATAGTCAAACTTTCTAATGAGAAAAAGAATGAACACATAATCATAATTTAAACAAAATTAAACATTTGATAAAAATTAACGTTTTTGTTTAAATTAAGATTTGTATGCTCGTTTCTAACTTTTGACATATACTCTTGTAATGAATGTTTCATACTATAGTGAATGTCTTAATTTTGTCTCAAAGCAAGCCAAGGCATGGAACTATTTGAAAAGGTTGATTCTGTAGCTCATTATAATTATCAAGATTCGAATAGGGGCCCTTTAAATTTTGTAAAAACATAGGGGGAGTTGTTGGGGCCCAACAAATGATGAATTATTGGGTGAAATAGTTATCTCTGATTTGATAATATTTCATCTTAGGAAGAAAATAATAAGACTTGAAAAAAGATTTAAGCTCCCTGAATTAAATTCACTCTGAGATCATAAGGTATTAGGATAAGCTCAATGTTATAACGGGAAAATAGAGTTTTCTTTGCAGAGAATTATAACCTGAAATAATGTATTAATAAAAGAGTCACAATGTTTATAAAAGAACTTCAATACCGTTAACAAAGCCACTGCTACCAGCAGGCATCCACAACCTCGACAAGGATGTCATTTAACCCACTCAAATGCTTTAATCCCATCCAATAGTTGTATCCACATGATGCATACTTCCATAAAAGTTAATTTAAAAACATATACCTCCTACCTCTCAATCTGACATTGCTTCGCTACCAACAGGCCTGTTCAGTACCCCAACGAAGTTGTCTTGGTATCATGTGTGCACTTACCCGCTGCCAGCGAGCCTATTTAGTACCCTGATGGGTTTACACACACTTCCCACACTTAAGTTCTTCCAACCCTCTTATGCCACTTTTAAATAATAATACAATTATAGATTTTTTGATGACAAAGAGAGCAGGGTGATACTGGAGGTTAATTGCAATACAGGTGAATAGTTGACCATGCAATTTATTTTCTTTCAAAATTGTAAGTTTTATCATGGTTTAGAGATTTTAGATTTCCTTTAAGAAATCATCTAGAGAATGGGGAAGCACTTAAAAGTGATTCCTTAAGAATATGGATGGCGTAAATTTTTTAAAGATCATCGTAATTCTCAAAGATTTAAACCATATCTCCGGTGTAATACTCTAGCAAAGATAATTTGAGGACAAAATGAGAGTGCCAATTGACTTAAAAATCAATTGTCTGAGCTATATCTTAATATCAGGACCTCTTTGAACTATTTCAATTTGCTTGAAAAACACAAGTCTTAAAATAAATGCTTCCTTCGACAATAATTCTTTGATCAGAAATATATTGATTCAAAAAGAAATATAAGAAGAAAACTCATTCAAAATAATCAAAGAAAATAAAAACACACAACAAACCAAATCAAATTGTATTAATGAGATTCAAAATCAGAAGTACACAAAATCAAAACAACAAAAGAATTTTTTTTAGGAAATGATTTTGGCCAAAGATAAACTTGATTTTTTGTATCCACTATCATCTCACTGTAAAATAAAGGAAGAACTAAATCATATAAAATATCATGTGCAAGCAAGTTATTTTCTTAAGATAGTGATGCATAAGATGTTACTTTGACCAAGCATTATTATTAAAAATAAAAGAGACTAAAAATAGGAAAATCCTCATTAAGATGAGTGCAGTCCTAGTCGTGGAACCTTGGGTCAGGGTTGAATTGATAGTTCAAATTTACTTATCTCTTTACTTTTCATTTAAAATTTTCATGATGATATTGCATTTTTGAAAAGAAATATTCAACGAAAAGAAGAGAGAAAAAGATTTAAAGTGGACTTCCTTGACAACATTCATATTATGGTTCTCTTGGTGTGCTCACTTATGTTCATAACTGCATTATTACAAAGAGAAAAACTGAGAAATAAAACTTAAAAAAAGAAAAAAAAAAAAAAAACTACTCCTAAACCTACTCTAACTACTAAACAAATAAAAAATACTAAGTGAAGTCATGCTTCCAATGTAGCCATCAGCGTAACTCCAATTCTGCAATGGAAGCAAAATCAAATATTACTAACAAGAATGGTAGTATATCGAAAAATAAAAAAAATATATCATACTTACCTTTATCATCATCATTTAAAAACAAATAAAGCATGACCTTAACATTCCCTTGAACATTCTTTTTGTATGAATCCTCCAGCCATTCTGCAGTTTTGTCATTATATGGGTCATAAAAATATGAAAAAATGACATTGTGAAGCTTGTAAGAGTTATGGGGACTTGACATAACCATCGGCCTATACCGAAGTGCCCCATCCTCCCGACAATTTTTCTTTCGTTCCATATTTTGTCCATATGAAGGATGTAAAATGAGTGTGTTAAAGTTACCTCCTTGATCTCTTAATAAAGTGAAGATAATCTTATCATTCCCTAGAAACTTTTTGAGATATGAATATTCCAACCAATCTGTAGCCCTATCATAATACATGCAATTACTAACATGGGATTGTTCGAAAGAATTCACATACGAAAAATATTCCTAATGAGAATAAAGTATTAGACTATCAAGGAAAGAATCTTGTAAAAACGTCGGATCAAGATGGAAAGAATTTATCGTGATTCTCGATCGGAAAAGAAATGTCTCATTCTCTTTAAACTTTCCATTGAGCTTAAATACTTCAAGATTAACAATTTGAGGTGGACTAAATGGAATGACCAACATTTTTGAATAATCATCATTGGTAATAATATTTGGTCGATTATACTTTTCAACCTCAAATAATCGATCATGGAAAAATCTAGATTCTTCTTTAATCACAAATTCAGATGAATCAATGGAAGATGCAATTTGAGACTCTTTCAAATTATTTCTTGATTTACCCACGAATAATTGATGAGAATAAGAATTGATATGTTCATGGGTAGAATTATTTTCCTCTTTATCTTCTATTCGATAATCTCTTTGTACCTGATTTTATAATGTTGAATTCTCTCCAAGGAAATATGGAACATGCAATTGCACAACATTAGGATAAAAAATATCGGGGTACAAGGAATAATATGTAGAAGAATTGAGGAGATGAAATGCATCTCTTGAAATGATAGGTATATACATTTCAAAATATGGTTTTGTTCCCTCTTCTTGTATAAACTGATCAACCTCTGTTGTATTCTCTTTTAAAGAATATGAGATAGCTTCTAAGAGACAATTTGGTTCATTATGTAAGGGAAAATTTGAGAGAAAATAACTAGAGATAGAAGGTTGATTAATAGTCTGCCTAATGATTTTGTCTCCCAATGATTGATCATGGATCTGTTCAACTACATTAGGGGAAGATTTATCATCCACATGATTATCAACTTCACATTTGGCCTCTTTTACTTTAGAAACTGTTATAAAATCTATGAGAGTGGGACAACTATCATCTTTTAAAGGTTCCTTCTTTGACAGGAGGAGACATTGTTTGCAAAGAATGATTAGATGTGACAATTGCATTATGTGACTCATTATTTGCCAAAATGAAAGAAGTCGACAAAAAGTGTGGTGCTTCAAAATCTTCAAGATCAACATGAAAATTTGAACCATCTTGAGATTGAGTGTTAGTGCTCAATTCAAATTGGTTAAAAATTAATTGATCTTTCTTGTCTGAGAGAGAAACGAAATATTCAAACCATTCATTAATAAGCGGCATTTCTTTCAAAGGGAATCTAATACCAACATGAATGAACCTAATTGCAAAATCATTGAATGATTCACCATTTTATTTCCTTAAGAAACTTAATTCATCATAATCATAGTTGTTAAAATCTGATAAAAACTCAAATACAAACTCAGACAAAGAATGAATAGAATTAGCCCGAAAAGATTCAAACCAAACCTTAACCCGACCTCGGAAAGTGAGAGCAAACAATCTACATGTAACATTAGAATCAATGATCTTAAGTCTTAAACACTTATAAAAAAAATTAGAAATATGGTCTATTGCAGATGTGTTCCCTTCACCATCAAAGGTGAGGTCTGAAAAGAGATCAACTATATTGTTGGAAATAACTGGTAGTGAGACATTAAAAGCATGTTCCGACACAATGATTTGGGCAAGAGCCATTAATAATTTGAAGAAATTGACACAAAATAGTTAGCTTGCCTTGTAGTGCATTATAAGATGATACACAATAAGGATTTATAAATATGGAATTATGAAAAGCTGAGGGGTGAAACATTTAATCATTAAATCGACCTCGGCCCTCCTTCTAGCGCCATTTGTTGACAGGCGAAATTGACCATCCATCAACTAGAAGAGCGAGTCTAGTCCAGGGTTGTCTAAATAACCCAAGCCGTTTGGTATAACTCGTCCTGACGGGTTTAATGGCTCCATTGGCCAATCTAAGAATCCTAAAAGAAATGAATAAAAGAGAGAAATAACTAACTAATTACTAAACACACTATATATATGTACATGTGGTCAAATGTAACTATAGTAGTTGTATTTAAGCAGAAGATATATAAGTCTCTTTTATTTAAATGATTTACAAGATGGAAGTTTTAATTGAAACTTACGAAAATCGATGGAAAAATGATTGTTTCTAGGAAGCAGATAAAGAAAGCGCATAAAAATATTTATTGTTTTTCTTTTATAAATTTAAAGAATCTTGCAAAAACGTTAATGAAACATGAACATGTGGTTAGTCAAAGATGAACCATACATTCTAGTTTCAATGATATGTAAATGACATAAAAATACAAAGAAGCTATCTTGTCAGTGAATTAGTGAGGTGTATCCAATCATCTGCATGAGTGGTGAACATCCAACTGCCATGTCCAAGAGAGAAATCTGCAATGAACCTTATGAATGTTCTAAATAAAGTTAGAACATGTATTGGTAGCTTAGGTTTTAATGACAGAAAAGGAAACAAAAACATAAACCTGTGATCTCATAATTATACATGATTACAACAAGATAAATCTGGAAGCAATCTATGCATTTTATCATTCAATTTAAAACTCAAAGATAAATCCCATTATTTAAATCGAAGATATAATCACAACATTTGTATTTTGATGAAGCAAATGATAGATGGTATTTATAATATAAACCTTCTACACATTACAGATCATTTAATCTAAAGATATCAGACTTGCATGTGTAATAGGATTAAAAAAACATAAATAACAACATTATAAACAAAAAGCTAAAGCCAAAATGCATATATGTCGTTCTATTAAGTTTTTGGAATCACTTGTCCATTCTGTAGTCCTGGAAGAAATGTTTTGGATAATAGACTTTAAAGATTGAAAAAATTAATACATAAATGATAATAATTAACCATGTATTGATAAAAAAATACTAAATCTATTTAAATCAATGCATAATAAATTATTCAAAGAATATGAATATATTATAATGAAAATAAAACCATTTTACTCACAGGACAAAAGCCATTAAACAACCTGAAATTTCATATTCTTCTTTGAAGATAATTTTCCATTCTCCCAAAGATTCCAACCATCCATTACTCCATTTGAAAAGAAATAAAAAGTTTAAAAAATCAATAATATACAAAAGAGAAAGGATTAAAATCCTCCTCTCCAATTCTTTGATCCCCATGGCTCTGAACTTTCTCATATATTTATAAAATGAATGAACAGTTTGGGCGTCACGATTAATTTCCGCCACCTGAAATTTGCCTCTAAAATAGACCCAAATGTCTCTCAAATTTTTGGGAAAATATCTACGCGAAAGGTAAATTGGTCCATTTTGGTTCTGGGTTTTCAACCGTTTCTTCAAATTCCTCATGGTTTGGCTGCAATCAGTTCTGCAAAATCGTCTGTCCGATCTTGACATCTTTTCAAATTTTATCTGTTGTTGCTCATAAAATTATTTGTAGCAATGCAAAATTATTTATGGATCAATCATATTGAACATATTTGGATAATAAAATCAATCCATGATCAGATCCGTATCAAATATTTGATAATAGAAACCCGTGAAACAAAAAGAAACCTAAACTAATAACTTAAAAATTGTGAATAAAACAAAATCTAGAAAAATAAAAAATGAATTAAAACTAAATATAAATTATAAACAAACATTGTTTATAATTTTATTTCAAGTATGATCTAGAAGCTTCAAGTTAATGGAGAAAAAACATTAATTTTGGTATTTTTTACAAAATCAAACAAATGATAGATAATTCTTTCATTTTTATTATTTTGAAATGAGATGCAAAATGAAAAAAGAATTTAATTAATTAATATCACCAAATGATTTCATGAAAATGAGAAACCAACCAAGATATTATTTGATGAAGTATTCAACACATTATTCAAAATAGTCAAACTTGCTAATGAGCAAAAGAATGAACACATAATCATAATTTAAACAAAAGTAAACATTTGATAAAAATTAACGTTTTTGTTTAAATTGCGATTTTTATGATCGTTTCTAACTTTTGACATATACTCTTGTAATGAATGTTTCATACTATAGTGAATTTATTAAGTTTGTCTTAAAGCAAGCCAAGGCATGGAACTATTTGAAAAGGTTGATTATGTAGCTCATTATATTTATCAAGATTCTAATAGGGGCCCTTTAAATTTTGTAAAAATATAGGGGGAGTTGTTGGGACCCAACACACTGTTATCCCCCCTATATTCCTTGGAACCTTTCTCCACTTTGGCCCTAAATCCATATAAACCTAGGCCCACACCTATAACCTACCCTTAAATCCCTCCACCCAAGCCCTAAGCGCCCTATTCCTATACCTCTTATTGAGGACGCTCTAACCACTTCTTTATGCCTCAAATCATTTTCAATCCTAATCCCTAGGTCCTAGTTCTACCCAAGACCCTCTACACATTTATTCATAAAGTTATAGGGGCCATACAATAAATGATCTATATATTTCATTCATAGCGTGCACATTCTCTTGCGAGTAGAAATAAATGAGGTTGGGAATTTTGCGTGCCTCATATCCTTGTCCAACAGGAGTGTGCATGTGTTCTAGGAGCATGCATGTGTTTCTATAATGCATGGGTTCTCTTTCTAGACATGGATATGAGGCACACTTTTCATAATTTTTCTCTCCCAAAAATGCGACACCATCCCAACATATGCATGCAGAAACAACAATACGAAACATGTTTTTTTTTTCGTGTGTCATTAGAAAACAAACTTTTGTCTTGTTGTGTAATCAATGGACAAATTTGTATAATTGGAAGAAAATTGTTAGTGGGAAGAATTTTTTTATCTTGTTGTGTATTTGGAAGGAAAATTATGTCTTGTTGTATAATTAGAAGACAAGTTTTGGAAGGCACCTTTGGTTTTTTGGTGTACTTGGAAGAAATTTATTATCTTGTTGTATAATTGGAATAAATTTCTTGTCTTGTTGTATAATTGAAAGGCAATTTTGGTCTTGTGGTGTACTTGAAGACAAATTTGTGTAATTGGAAGACAATTTTCAATGGAAAGGAAATGTTTTTTGTTGTTGTGGTGTACTTGGAAGGAAATTGTTCTCTTTAAACATGGGAAACCTACAAAATTGAGGTAGAAAGTATTTAAGGAAATAAAAACCCATGAAAAAGGTAATTTGATGCAGACCCCCTTCTTTCCTAAGGACTACGTGACCTCCCGGTCTAGGATCAATCAAAAAACTGAGTCTTATTGACTCTTTGGCCCTCAAGAATCTCAAATCCACTTAACATACAATCTTTCCCTTAGAGCACAGGTTATATGGAACCTACGTCTTTCTCCTTAACACCTTTAAGTTTCAACATGTTTAGACGCTAACTCTCCTGGTTAAACCCCTCCCTTTATGTGACTAAGGCTGTGACAAGTCGCCTTATCGAAAGGTGCATCGCGACTTCATGTATCGGGCCATTGCATGTGAGTCACTCCAACTCTCCCAACTTCCAAAATTTTGACAGGAGCCTAGACCATGCTAGCCCCTCTATTACCCTTCACCGATGTGGCCCTTTGCTATGAGAGTGGGCCAATCTTTTGAGCACTTCAAAAATTTTCATTTCGCGATTTTACGCCTCGTGATTTCACACTTCACAAGTCGTCTCCCTAGACACTCAACGATGTAGATATCTTCTTGAATTGTCTACTCAGATCAAGTTGCGATTCCACGTTTTGCAAGTTCTCACGACTCAACCTTTGAATCCTTCGAGTCACGAGTCAGTGAAATGTTGATCTCTCACCATTTGTCCTCCTTGACAAAGGACAGTCTCAATGATTTCAGAACAATCAACGACTGTGATATTTTCGCGAGTTTGCACTTCGTGAATCCTCACAAATCTACTCTTTCACCTTTCCACTCTATGAGTCAGAGAAATGTTGATATCTTGCCATGTGTCCTATTGTGATGGATGGTTCTAATGATTTCAAGATTTCATGACCTTGTTCCTCTTGTTTACGTTCAAATATTTAATGTTAGTGCACTCTACCTTGATCAGACGGATACAATCCATTTTCGCTTAGATCAAACGATTGAGATATTTCCTCCTCTGTAATTTCTCCTCATTGTGTAGACGTTGATCAGATGGTCTATATATTCCCTCTAAGATAAATCTTTCTTCAGACTTAGAAGATTTTTGAAAGTATTTAAAGGCTTCAACCTTTATCCTTCATGCAATACCATTTCTTGGATCTCGTTCGCGCTTCTTGGAAAGTGATACTCCTCCTTAGCTTGATATCTCCAAAGATTTCGATCTCCCAAGAACTTCTTGTTTTTCAGGGAAATTTGTCAAACTCAGATCCAAAGGTTCTTGAAAAGAATCCTTTCTTTCCTTCCTAGAATTCTTCTGCTCTCATCCTTCGAATTATTTATGGTGTCGCTTTGAATCTTCGTTGAATTCCAGGTCTGTGCACTCTTTACAATAGATCTTTACACAAGATTTGAGTTCTTGTGATGACTATGCACTCCTTGCGACAGTCTCTTTACACTTCCTGCAAAGAAATTCTTACGCTATTTCTTCTGAGCTTTACGATTTGAAACAAACCCTATCAATGCACCACTTGCGAACTGTGTGGACACCTTGCACCGTCTCACGAAGAAAAGTGATTTAATTTCTTATGCAAACATTTCATAGCTACATACACTTGTAGAAAGATTCATTCATTCTTGAAAGGATTAAGACAACAACAAAGAAATTGCAAACACTATTCACACCATACATTGGATCATTTTTTCTTTGTTATCTTCATTCAAAATCAAGAAAATAGTTACAACTAAAATCAAAGCAACAACTACTACTCCGAGATTCCTACCTTCTCATAATTATCCTAACCCCTCTTTAGGGTGTACAAAATCTCTCTTTATACAAAACAAACAAACTAACTGCTATCTATTTGCGGTTACATTGAGACTAGGGTTAAGCTCCCAAATCACGCATGCTCATTTTGTCTCCACACATGTGATATTTCCTATTTTGTTTTCTATCACTTAAAAATATTTGCAGTATTGGTTAGCGTTCAAGACTCCAGATTGGCTCTCAGGAATTGAGTTTTCCTACCACGTGTACTTGTTGATGATGCTCATGCATCATAATTGAAGAAAGATAAAAGGCAAGGTTGAGTATGTAAAACCACATTCATTTAGCAGAGGGAAATCCAAATTCTAGTGAAATATATATCGATGTTGTTTCTTCTCCATCAACACAATAAAAGCACATGATTTGAATAGATACCAATCTAATTAAAACTTCTAGAAAACCTCCAATCACTATTTTATCAAGACAAGTTGTTTTGGATGACCAGATGATGATGGATTTGCTTGAATATGATTATACAATGGATGAAATTAGAGAGGAAAATGGTGCACAACCTTCTCGTGAAGAATTTATTGTGGTGCAACCACTTATTGGACAATCATATGTTCCAGAAACTAGTCACGGACATGTCCATTCTCCTCCTAGAATTGATCTGAAAGTGATTGAAGGGGAAAGAGTTGCTATGTTTGTAACTTCACACTATCATTCATTTGCTCAAAAAAACTCTCATCTCATGAAATACAATATTAAAAACATTCAAAAGTATTCTAATAGATGAGATAGCCTCAACATAGGTGGAAAAACAAATTTGTGGGCCTTCGCTGATAGGATACCGTGTTCTGACATGAAGTTAATTGGAGCATTTAAGGGACTAGTACAAAATCTGTAGAATGAGAACACTAGGCCTTCTTCCAACAAAAAATATGTACTTGAATTGAGAAGTGGATCTAGGGACCATGAACCCCATATTAAACACCCACTTTACTTAAGTTTCCATAGTTTCACTTTATGTCTATTAATTCACCCACTTTGTGAATTAATTGTCACTTCAGGCTTAAATGACCAAATTTCACTTTTGACTTAAATCTCCTAAGTTAAAGTGAAGTTAGACATAAAGTACATGGTACAATATACAAAGTACTTCCCTCATGTGTTTAGAAGCTCACAAACACAAGGGTACCACTTTCCAAGGTACCCAAATCTAAACACTCCCTCTTACTGAGGAAAGTGCCCGTCACCACCAATATCATCCCTATAGTGGATATGGTTTCCTCCTAGCATATACTCGGTGAGTATGGTTGTACCATGATCAATGAAAGTAATATGACACAAATATTCTCAATCTGTGTGATCTGTATATGGAAGTGTCTCTCCACCTATCCAAGATCACCTAGATCTTGGCATCAGACCAAAGATCTCCACCTTCATCTCCCACCAAGGATTTCTACCTCCTGGCATCTCACCAATGATCACTACTCTTGGCATCTCACCAAGAGTCACTCTCTTGGCATATCACCAAGATTCTCCCCCTCTTGGTATCTCACCAAGAGCACTTGGATCTCGACATCTCACCAACATCCTCAACTTGGCCTCTCGCTAAGTAGCTTCCACCTGAAGTGGAT
>JZKD02S0240364.1:648806-660706 GCA_000966675.3 Picea glauca | reverse complement strand
GCACTGTATTGTTTTCATCTTTCAATAAAATAGTGAGAGTTCCAGTAATCCGATTTCTGTTCTTGCCATTTTAGCTGTGAGTTATTTATTTGCCAGTATGTGTTGATTTAGAGAATAGACTGTTGACAGAGAAGGCAGGCCCCCCTTCGATGGAAACAGAGCTGATACATTGTATTTACAATAGATTTCATCCATTACTTTTCAGTAAAGATTCGACCCCAATCTACATTGCCAGTCTTCTCATGGGTTTAATAGCATAGAAGTAGCATTTCATTTGATTGCATAGAGGTTTAACATTTCAAGATTCCAGTTTAGACATTACCTTTTTCAGCCATTGATTTCATCTTTAGTTCAGATTGCTTAACATTCAGGAACTATCCTGGATATCTCATGAGATAGAGAAGTTCTTTTGATTGCAATAGAAGTTTCATAGGATGGTTGTTGAGTTGTGTGGAGTGATAAGTAGCAAGAACTTAGCTGTTTTCGGTTTATCTCTTACATGCATATACAGAATAGTATCGGTTAGTACCGAGTAGTACCGAGTAGTACAGAGAAAAGTAGGGTACAGTAGCTCTTTCCAGCGAGTTTCTTTTAGCAGTTCAGAGAGTAGCTTGGCATCCTTTCAACCCCCTCTTCAGCCCTGCATTTCCTGTGCTGGTTCCTCTAAGTCTACCTTCCTGGGTTGACAATTAAATGTTGATTTACATGGTATATCTGCAGCTCGATAGATATATTGTGTATTTAATTTATTTGGTGATTATATTTGTATATCTATTCAAGTTCTTAACAAGTGGTATTAGAGAACTTTCCTTGGCAGACATTGTGGACAAATATTTTTTTATTTTTGCAGATTTGTTTTTTTGGAGAAGAAAAAAGAGGGTCACGATATTCCATAGATTTTCGGTATATTTCTGTGAAAAAATTGAAGAAACAGGTTGTATATCTGAGTTCCTCTCAGAAAAAACCCAAGTTAAAAAAAAAAAATCGTCTAAAACAAAGTCCGGGAAGTCAAGATATTGATGTTTTAAAATCTGCAAAATTTTCAGGGTTTTTTCCATGGACGATGGCGAGATTTTTTTTTTTTTTTTTAGTAGATAAAGGAAAAAATTTCTCAAACAAATTACACATCTTATTTCCTCTCACAATTTCACCCAATTTCAAAAAAACAATCTACCAAAATGGAGTCCAAGAAGTGAAGTTATGAACATTTTAAATTCAACAATTTTTTAAGGTTTTTCCAGAAAAAGTCGTGATTTTTTGCCATAACTTGTTGTTTTATTTTTTGGGTTTTCTCATGATAACTGGGGGACTAAAGAGTTCATAGGGTGCTCATATGACTATTTCCTCTCAAAACCTCAAAGAAATTCTACAAATTACTGAATCATTCAAATCCCAATTCTATGACACATTGGATGTTAGATTTAGCATCTTTAAATAACATATCCCACCACAATCCATCTTGAAGTACCTTTTGTGCAGTAGATTTACCTCCAACATTTTCTCCCACAACTCCATTGTGGCATTCCCTTAGGATATATTTCCTTTTGTGGTTCAAGACACATCTATTGAGGATGTTGTCTAGTCCTAACTTGCAAAGTTGTCCCACAATCAGTTGATAGTCTACTTCTTGAACCACCATATGTCATTTTTGTGTTGCAGAGTAATTTTCTGGGTAGTTCCATGTACTGAGGAAGACAACAATGTCTTCAAGATACTCTGGCATAGCCTCAATTCAGGATATCTCCGCATCTGAGAGTTGATCAACTATTGCTCCACCACTTTCCCTCGATTCCAACCTGGAAAGGTGATATGAACCTACATTGCATATTCCATGTTTGACAATTACTTCGAATGAAAGTTCCTGAGAGAGAAGTATCAACCTGCAAAACCTTCCTTCAAGTACTGGATTATTGACTAGGTACTTCAACACAGAGTGGTCAGTAAAAGAACTTGAAATGAGAGCCTAATAAATAGTGTCTAAACATCTGTAATTCATAAATCATAACTAGACCTTCCCTTTCGGTGGTTGTGAAGTTGTGTTCATCTTATGAAAGATTTATGCTATAAAAATAGATAGGGTGGTCCATATTTTCTTCCACTAGTTGCACTAAGATGGCTCCCAGGGTGATTTCTGATGCATCCACATGAACATGGAATTCAAATTCCCAATTGGGGAATGTCAAGATAGGTGCAGTAATTAGTTTTTCTTTGAATATGTTGAATTCTTTGTCACATTATGGTGTCCACAAAAATATTTTGAACTTCTTCAACAATTTTTCCATAGGTGTGGTGATAGTTGCATATATTTTGATGAATCTGCGGTCATATCTTGTATGTCCTAGTGTCATGTGCACCAGATTAGCACTTGTAGGTAGCAACATGTTCATAATAACCACAACTTTAGTTGGGTCTACCAGGAGTCCTTCTCGGCATACAATATGGCCTATAAAGTTTCCATGTGGCATGAAAAAGATGCACTTCCTTAGGTTCAGACATATCTACAATTTGTGACATCTATCAAACATTAACTGAAGTATCCCTACATGTTTCTTTGGTAGGGTGTATAATTTCCAATCATCCATGTATGCCTATACAAACTTGTGGATGAAATCTCAAAATGTTGCTATTGTGATCTGATAGAAGAGTGCAGGGGCATTCTTTAAGCCAAAGGGAATTACATTTTATGCGAATGTTCCCCACTCAGTTATGAATGTGGTCTTCTTCTTGTCGTCCTCTACAATTATGACTTAGTGATATCTTACGAATTTGTCTATGAACGAATAAGATTATTTTCCCGAAACCTGATCTAACACTTCATCACTGAACGGTGTCGGAAATAGATCATGCACACATGAAAAATTTATATTTTTGTAGTCCAGATGGACCCAAATGTCTTATGTATCCTTCTTTATTTGGATAACTATGGGGTTAATCCACTATGCTTCTTCGATCGAAAAAATAATTCCCGTCGTAAGCATTTTGTCTACTTCCTTCTTGACCTTTTCTTTTATTTTAGGATTAAGGCGGTATGGTCTGTGCTTCATAGGTTTTGAGTTAGGTTTTAACTTGATTTTCATTTCTCCCATGGCTCCTTTTATACCTTTCAATTCTCGGAATATTTTTGGGAACAAGTCCTCATACTCCTGCAACATGATGTGGACTTCATTCATAGTCTTCTCATACTAGTAATATCCTATGGAATCTATCTTAGGATGCTATGTACTCCCTATATTAACTTTTCTCAACATTATTGGATGGTTATAGGAGATTCAAGTGTGACTAGGTATAATATCCTGAATCACTCTATTGCCTTTCGTTTCTTTAATAGTTAAGTTTCTAAGTTTTTCCAAGTCATCGGGTTTTTCCATTACTTTATCAAATCTACAACAAGCTACAGGTATATTATTAGATTCGTGACTCAGAATAGACTGAATTAATTGAACATGGTCAACACATACTACTGGGATTGATCTTTGTTTGAAAATATCAGTAAAAAACATTTCTTAGATTCTTTCAAGGATTGTGTTGTGCTCAGGGTACTTACTTGTAAAGGAGAATTCCTTGCAAAACGGGTCTTCTAAGGTCTTCCAACAACTTGTTTGTCTTATGGTCTCTTCATGTATGTACCAAGATTTTTGGATTGGACCCAATGAGTGGAGAAATACCTGAACCCATAGGTGAAAGGGTACTTCCGCAACTTTCCATTGTTTTAAACATTACTCAATATGCACTTTGGGGTCAGACCATCCGTTGAATAGTTGCACATCTTGAAAATATATATTCATTTCTTCTCTAATTTGTGTTAAATTTATCACTTAAGTTGTTATTATTAACCCCGAGTTCTTATTATAGTTATAACAACATCATAATAAGGATCTTAGTGAAAGAAAAAAGATCACAAAGTACACAAGCATTTATCCTAGGAAACCCTAAAGGGAAGAAAAACCAACAAAACTTCTTTAATATAGATTCAATAACCAAGTACAATACCAGAATAACTATCTCTCTACGAGAGACAAACTATCATGATGCTAGACTAGAAAATAATCAAAGATGCATAGTCAATCCAATGCCAAGATAATAAACCAAACACTAGATAATATCCTCTCCCAAGCAATTCACCTCTCTTTGTTCCTTCTTCCAAAAACTGGTAACTGCAGCTTCCTTCAATACTTGTGCAAAAGATGAGCCAGTTGAGTGAGTGAACAAATGAGGTGTTGGCTTCCTTTACTTATACAAAATGGAAAGCGCTGAAAGGAGGTATCTCTTCACTAGCATGGATGATTTCTCTTTCTGGGTAGTTAGAACCACTTTAATTTTCCTGGGGGATGACTTCTTAATTTGCATATTACATTTAGGATTTGAGCAATCCTCAAAAGGGGATAAGGATATTCTTTGCAATTAGACAATATTTCAACACTCCCTCTTAACAAGAAGGATATTCTTTATATTTTGACATGTCGCTGTATTTCATCATCAAATTAACAATATCATGTGGGCAATATCATCAAATGGATAATCATCATGAACTGGACAACAACACCAACTAGATAACATCATCAATTAGGTAACAACATCCATTGGATAACATCATCAACTGGGAAACATCATCAAATTGGTAACATGAGGCATCCATATAATCCACTTGGTCATCTAGCATCACGATCAATGACTGGTTCTCCATGAATCCATATTAAAGAAGTTTTGTTCTCTTTATCTTCGTGCATAAGATACTCTTTCTTTCTTTCATCTTCATGAAAACGATACTCTTTCTTATCTTCACACAAAAGATATTCTATGATTTTTTCCATTTCTTTTATGTTCTCCCTTCTCTTGTAGTCATCTATATCACCCATCCACTGGGGAGGAATACTACCATAGATTCACTCCTAGTCATCCCACATGAACTAGAGAAGCTAATATGTTATCCTGGGCAAGACTAGACTCCCTTTCCATGATCCACACAAGATCACCACAGAAACCTCAAGAGCCAACTAACCATTCCACATGGTCAAGGTTTGTGTTCCAGGCTACATAATCCTTAGCCATAGGAGAGTATCTGCATATTTCCCCTTGGATAAAAATCCACACTCCTCTCTACGAGGGTGGTCACACCCCTCTCTATGAGGGTATTCTAGCATGTCCCTAGAGTATCCAAAACTCAACACTTGGATAGAGGCCAACCTTGGAAAATTTGGCATTCCACTTCTCTACGAGGGTCTCTTCCTTCTCTATGAAGGTCTCTTCCTTCTCTACGGAGGTCTCTTCCTTCTCTGCGAAGGTCTCTTTCTTCTCTAGGAGGGTCTCTTCTCTTTTCCTTCTCTATGAAGGTATACCTGTGGGATTTCTCATTCCTTCTCTATTAAGGTCTCTTCCTTCTCTACGAAGGTCTATCTATGGGATAAAAAAAAAAACTCTTGTGGTCCAAAATATTTCCATGGTATAATACCATGCTACCCATTTCCTGGGCACCATCCATCTATTGGATAACTTTCATCTTGATCAAAATATCTCATTACTCATCAACTGAGTAAAATGTTCCATGGACCACTGTTTTCCTAACTGCACCAAATCACGATACTCCATTTTGAACTCAGAGACATAGCTCCCTCTTGCACCAAACTAAGAGATTCTTTAACTATGTAACATATGATAATCATCATCCTTGAATTTCGCTTTTGTAATATCCTGGGTGCCTTCTTGAGTTCAAACACTTCTTTCTTTATGAATTCATATTGAATCAATCTTCTCCCTTTGCATCTATAAGAATAGTACTGGAGCAACCTGTAGTTACCTGCATCTCATCAACTATATTTGAGTATCCATCTTTCTCTTCATCTTGAACATTTCTATTTTTCATATTTAGGAGCCTCATGCTCCTATATAAATACTGGATATTGTCTGGTTCTTACTGACTATCATCATATCATAAGTCCTTCTCATGCTATCTAACTTCTACAATTCAAGGCATGAGTTCTTTATTCCGAGAACTGTAAACTTACTTACAATATTCTTTCTGAGATACCTCACTTAGCCAATCAGTTAGTAACAATAAGCAATAATCAAATAAAAATATATCATGATTTCTATCAGAGTAGTACATATCTTTTCTTAAGAAAAACTTGTTCAACCATGTACACATCTGAAACCCTAATCATGAATAAGAATTTTGAACTCTTTTTCACTCTAGCTATGAAATTACCAAATTTTCCCTTACTATCATAGATAAACACATACCTTTGTCACTCTCATGAGTGGTCAAACCTGGAATACATATTTTATCTCTTTCTTTATTCTCTTCTTTGATACTTCCTTCATAAATATGCATAGACACTGAAATAAAACGAGGTTAATTAACATTCTCACAAAAATATAACTTGTAATGATAAAGTTTTAAATTAAACAAGATACTAAAAATAAACATGAATACTTATCTTTTTTTTGTGTGTGGGGAGGCTCCATGGACTCCACCATTTGTTGTCATTCTTCATATCAAATATATTCAACTTAAAGTACATAATCCTCAATTTATACTAAATCTTTCTTTGAGGGAGGAGATTCATTTTCCTCTGCCACATGTGCTTGATACTTTCTTTTCCCTTTTCCTTGAGGATAGTCATAGGAAAAGTGTCCCAACTTTTGACAGTTGTAGCATATGATCTTTGAAACATATTGCTTCTTATCTAGAACTCTCATGGAGTTAGCTTCTTTATTGTTCTTCCTGAAGGAACTTCTTCTGTTATTTTGAGTTGTAAGAGTTTTCTCTTCATCAACAATTAATCTCTTATGTTGGTCTGCAAGTCTAGATTCTTCGTGTGTGAAATCTGCCCATAACTTATCAAACTTGGGTAACTTGCTTCTTTCACACACTCGTACAAAGGGAATCCAAAATGTTGGAAACCCATTGAGGGTTGTGGTTACAAGATCTTTTTCACTAATGACATATCCAATAGTTGCAAGTTGATCTCTAATATGAGAAACTCTCATAAGATAGGATGAGACATATTCTGAGTTTTCCATATTCATATTACGAAGATGATTTCTTAAGGCAAGATTTCAACTAATGTCTTTTCTTTCATATAACATGATGAGTGCTTCATACATTTTCCTTGTTGTTTGTAGTTAATATATATGAGGGATCAAGTGATCCTTTACTGAATCTGACATGATTCTCTTTGCTTTCTTTTCATTCTTCTTATGCTTGGTCTCTTTCTCTTCTTCCTCTGGTTCTGGTATACCCACTGTAACATGTTCTAGGAGATAATTCTCATCTAGAATCATATGAAACCTATGCTTCCAAGATCTGAAGTTTCCAGATCCTTCCATCCTGTCTTCTAACCTCATACCGGTATCCATTATTTCTTGTAGTATAAAATCTAGCCCTCCAGGCTATAAAAGTAATAGAAAAAATCAAATTTCTTGGATTTGAAAACTGAACTCACCAAAAGATGCACTGAATTGAGGTGAGTATGTTGGTATAGTTAGTTTCTAAGAATTCCAATTTCCGACCCTTGAAACTGGACCTGCGAAATTCTAGAGTGCAACTTTCTGATTCTACTTTTGGTTTTCTGTTACCAAGTCAAACTAGGGTTTGAATTTCTGGGAGTTATGCCCACTGAAAATATTTGATTCTTGTGCCAAAATATGCACCTAGGAAGGGCGCAATTACCAATGTGGTTTGCAGCCAAAAATTTCAAATATTCAAGAAATCCTAATTTTGAATCCTGACAAAACTAAAGACTGAATCTGCAACAATGCTCTTTAATGCCATCTCTGATACCATGTTAAATTTCTTGCTTAAGTTGTTAATATTAATCTTGGGTTCTCATTATAGTTATAACAACAACACAATAAGGACATTACTTAAAGAAACAATATCACAAAGTACACAAGCATTTATCCTAGGAAATCCTCAAGGGGAAGAAAACCTAGCAAAAATTCCTTAATATAGATTCAATAACCAAGTACAATACTAGAATAACTGTCTCTCTATGAGAGACCAACTACCATTATGCTATATCAGAAAATAATCAAAGAACCATAGCCAATATGATGCCAAGACAATAAACCAAACACTAGAGAATATCCTCTCCCAAGCAATGCACCTCTCTCTCTTCCTTCTTCCGACAACTGGTAACTATAGCTTCCTTCAATACTTGCACACTAGATGCGTGAGTGAAGAAATGAAGCATTGTCTTCCTTTATTTATACAAAGTGGAAAGCACTAAAAGGAGGTGTCTCTTCACTCGCAAGGTTGACTTCTCTTTCTGGGTAGTTAGAACCACTTTAATTTGCCTGGGGGGTGACTTCTTAATTTGCATATTACATTTAGTATTTGACCAATCCACAAAAGGGGATAAGGATATTCTTTGCAGTTACACAATATTTCAACAAGTTGATCCCTACTTTGGAATCGACATTGGATGGCTTTATTTCCATCTTCCCACTCCATAATCAAGTTTATGTGACTGGCCCACCATATAGCATGGATATCCTGAAAGGCTAAGTCAAGAAATGAGATCCTTTGATCCGTCGCTATTTTCTCTTCCATACTGGTAAGAAAAATGTCTACATCTGGGCTACCATCATATGTTGGGTGTTTCATGACCTCGGTTCCAATCCATCTAGATTATCTGACAGTTGTGCATCGTCTTGAGAATCGTTTGTATGAGCCTTGCTGCCAAATGTCAAATGCCAATTTTGAATCCTCGTTAGTAGACTATATGTTTTTCCAACTTACCGATCCATATGAAGTATTATTTATGTAATATGGTCTTGTTTCTGTTGTTATGGTGTATAATTGTTCAAGTGCATCTAATTCCATATTGGTGTCCACAAGATTGGTGTATCTAGGCCCTAAATATAGATCCAAGGGTTGAACAAATTTTATCCCATCCACTTCAAACATCATGGTGTCCTTATTTATATCAATGATAGAAAATTTGTCATTTTCCCAATCAATTTTGAGTAGAGCAGAGTAGGGATCCCTATCTCCCATGATTTCAATTACTTCGAAAGCGGTTGTGGTTTTAACTCCCGCAACATCTATTTCTATAGTTTCTATCCTTCCTACTTGGAAAATGCAGTACTGGTTTTCCATTCTCAAAATAATAGGGGAATACATTAACTAAGGTTTTCCCAAAGCTTCCTAGGTATTGTTTGGTAGGTTTTTGACATCGGATCCCAAATCTAGCATTACATCCTTGATTTCAAAATCATCTAGTTGGGATTCTAACCTAAGTTCTTTTCCTATTTTCACCTTTCTTATTTGTATTCTCTAGGTATTATTCTTAGGGAGGTTGTTCCTTATGATGGCTTCTAGGGTTCCCTCATTTCCCAGTATTAGGTACAAGGTGTTGCACAAATTCTTTGTAAGTTGGTCATCCCTGCGGATATCAAAGAATAATTGAAACTAGATATTGATTATGTTTTGAGAGTGCTCAAGGTGTCTTTTTGGAATCACAAGGTTTCTAGGTGTCGGTGGTGAGGTAGAGGCTTGCAAAAGTTTAGGTTGAAAGGTGAATTTAGGGGAATTATACACTATTTCAGGAGTAGGGATACTCTTAAATATTTCTATTGCGTCTTTGAAGAATATTTTTTGTTTCAAAGGGTCATACGTATGATCCTTGGGAGATGCTTTCTGAATCTTGGATTGACTGTTTGCATCTACCCTAGTTTTTGTTCCTCCACAGGTAATGATGTTGATCTTAGGTGGATTTTCCTTGATTCCATTTTTCAGCTCTGAGCCTATGAAATTCCTTCCTCATTGACGAATCGGTTCTTCCCATTTTATGATCAATTATGGGCAATATTCGGTTGCATGACCATTAGTTCTGTAGTGAGAGAATAAGGTTATCTTGGGTTAGATAAATCTTTGGCCAAGTGACCTTTTTCATTTCCGTTGTAACATTTTCTTGACCCTCTTCCCCCATTTATTCCTCCTTTCAATCCACCTCCAACCTTGCCTCCCTGGCCTCTTCCAGGTCCTTAGGGGGTTTCATTTATTTTGAATGTTTTCCAATATAATATGTTAGCCACCGCGTGTAGCACTCTACATTGATTTGTAGTATGTGTTGTAGATGCATATAACTCACAATGTATTGTATTGGGCACAGTCATATAATTCTACATGATAGGACATTGTCGTGGCACATGCCCATGTGTCCGAAAAATCTCACAATACTCAGTTGGATGAGATGTTTGAGTTCCTGGAAAGGCATGGTATAACCTCGGTGCATGGAATGGTGGGGTCACATATACTTGCACAAATCCTCTTTTTGGTCCTGGAGAGGGTCCCATCATATCATGAGGAGGTCTCATTCCCCTCATGCGCAATCATTCATTTTCCAAATGTCCCTCTGTGTATAATCTTGTCAACAAAACCTGAGGTCATTCTAGTCTTGGTATAGTTAATTATTGAATCTTCTCCATTAGTGTCAATATTTTTCCCTGGATTTGTGACAAATTTGCATCTACTGGAGGTCTGGTCACTCTCAGACTCTCTGGATAACCTGCCATGGCTTCGATCTTCATCGACTGTTCCAATGCATCTGTTAAGGTGGCTATCTACTATTGTGTTAGAGGAATTCTCGTCAGAGGTAGTAGTCCTTGGATGTACCATTCCCTCTGGTGATAATCATGAATTGGATGTGCTAACCTCCCAATAGAATCTTTAAATTTCTAACTATACTCCCAGGAAAATTCCTTCCCTTTATTGAATCTCTCACAACTCAGAGAGAGATTGTTGCTCTGACTGAGGTAGTTTAAATTTGGCGATGAGCTTCAAATGAAATTGGGAAAGGGTGTACGCTTGTCCTTGCACCCCTGTTTCAATAGCCTTCATGTACCATTTGAGGGCATGACACCTCAAATAGTCTAAAATTCTACTAACTTTGTTGCATTGAGAGTCCCTCTTGATCTCCAGATGGTTTCACATAGAAACTAATGTTTCTCTACACCATTGTCCCCTTTACCCCAGAATTCTAGGTATCGGGCAGTAGAGCCTCTCGTATTTCCAACCATTATGGGTCTTATTGTTCCTATTCAAATGAAACCTAACTAACTTGGTTTCGATATGCTAGGGGATCCCAATATCCTCCTAGTATTTACAATTACATATTGTTATTGACGGATTAAATGTGATGGAAGAGAACTAGCGTAAGTATGTGGTATAGAGATTACCATGGGTATAGAGGGAACCTGGGGAACGGGTGATTCAGGGATAGTGCCACTAACTTCGGGGCATGTTTCTTTGATTTGGGGGGTCTCATTTTCTTCCTCTGGAGCATCCTTCTCGACCTGATTACTGATTTTTCCTGATATCGGGGTTGAATCTTCTTGTTATTTTTCAAGATCTAGACCTACTTCATATTTCCTTGCTTCTACACACTCCTCTTCTTGTCCACCCACCTGGGGACTCCTTTCTCTCTGCGCTTCCTTCTACTATAATATTAGACTAGCCAATATTTCTTATCTTCTTACCTTCCTCAACTCTTCATTATTTCTTTCTTTTGTTCCTCTTGATCCAATTTCTTTCTGCAACACCTCAGACTGACTTGTTTCTTTCTTTACCTTTCCACATCACCACTTCTCAACTATGGAAGCTCTATGTAAGGCTCTCTTGTTTCTTGCATATTTTCTTTATCTTCCCCCATATATCAAAGACCCCTTTCCCCTTCTTAGGTCATGATCATACTCCAAACGTAGGTTTTTAGGTTACCATCTGTTAGCGATATTTCTTGTAAGGGGGGTCAGAATGTAAAAGAATGGGTTAAAACCCACTTGTCCTAAGTTTGGGGTGCTAATGCGCCCATGATTAAATGAAAACCAAGTCTGGACGACAGGGATCACAGTGCCCAGATCAACGACGCATGTTGGATTCCGGACCCCCCTTGCCTTTC
>JZKD02S0240364.1:577446-590846 GCA_000966675.3 Picea glauca | reverse complement strand
AGGTCAATTAGTTTGTTGTTTACTGTTTTCATTAAGTAGTTTAATTCATATATAATCGTAATTAGATTTATATTAGATTGTTTAATTTCAGTAAATATATTAGATTGTTTAATTTAAGTAATGTTTATTTCTTTTTCATAAAATATAAAAATCAAAAAGAGATTCTTGGCTGTCTTAGGGAAGAAAATACATGAGTTTTGCAGGTTTTAATTAAATCTGTTGATTGTTTATAGTGTACATTTGTGAATAAGTAACATTGTAGCTGATAATTAGATAGTTGATTTGAGTTATTATAAGAGTAATTAGTAGATTGTATATAATAGTTAGAATAGTTTTATTTAGTTTAGTTTGTTTAGATTACTTAGCTCAAATCAATTCTCTCTTTGGTTTTCATAGAAGACCTTAGAGTGGCCAACGGAGCCGTTAAACTCGTCAGGGTGGTCCATTCCAAACGGCTTGGGTTATTTAGACAACCCCGGACCAGTTCCACTCTCCCAGTTGACAGACGGTCAATTTCGCCTGTCAACACACCGCTAGCTCCTTCCTCCAGCCTTTGACGATGTGACCTTGTCTATGACCATGGGCCAATCCTTATTGCGATTTCTCATATCGCGAGTTGGAAGGTTATAGGATTTACTTCCTTTGAATTTCCGGTTAGTGAGATGCCAATCACTCTCCATGTGTCCTCTGCATCCAACGTTCCATGGTGTACCTCAATCTAAGGGTTCAGATCAACACTCAATCTACTGGCTTGGATCATTTCGGGATATCACATATTACGAGTTCCCACACCGCTTCATTGACTCCTCCAATGTGCAAGTCAGTAAAATTCCAATCGCTTGTCACGTTTCCTATGACTCCAACGGTCAGGATTGTTATCATGATTTCGCATATCACAAGTTTGAGTGGTTAAAGAACCTCTTTCCTTTGGATTTCCCGATCTGCAAAACTCCGAAATGAAACCTTTGTCATTCTTTGATTTTTTTCCACATGTCCTTAATGGATCAATGGTCCTCCTGCTTTCGAGACTTTCTAAGCTCGCTTCATCTTATACTTAAATATCATGCTCCTTTTTCTGGATCCGATGATGGTCGGTCTTCGCACTCATATTTGACGCCTGAGATATGTTCTCCTCTTCTATGCACTCCTCCAATCTTAATTCAGATATGATGGTCATTGGTAATTCTAAATGGGATCCAACGATGATTTTTTCTCCTCCTTCTGAGCTTACACTATTGATCTTTCCATTACATCATTGTCATTGTACTGTTGAACGTGACCTTTTCCATCAATGAAAAACATGCATACTTTTCCTTTGTTTGAAAAACATGCCAATAGATCCTTCATCCTCTGTGAAGGACATTCTCATTCAGCCTGACATAGATGGATGAAGGAGCAAGTGGATTTCCAAAATCCTTGAGTTTGATCTAGAAATAAAGCCTACCAAAATATTTAAAAGCCAAGGTTTAGCCAAGTTACTGGATGAGTCTAATTGCAAGGATTTGGGTGTCAACTTCATCAGAGCCTGCTCATAAAATCAACAAGCTACAAAGACATCATATTCTTTCTACAGGAGTTGTGACCTCCAGATGGTATGGGAAAAAGTAAGACAAGGGCTCTTAAGCTCAAAGCAATTAAATATTTCCTTATTAACTAGGTTTTGTATTGGAATGAGCCTCTGGGAGTTCTTTTGAGATGTTTGGACCAACAAGAGGCCCAAAACATTATGTTTTATTTTCATGATAGCCTATATGGGGGACATCACTTTTGGAGAGCTACAACCTATAAAATTCTTAGGGATGGGTATTTTTGGCCTACTCTATTCACTGATGTCTATGAGAAAATCAGGGCTTGTGTTAAATGTCAAAAATTTGTTGGGAAGTAGGAACTCAAGTCTCTGCCATTGAAGCCTATGGTATATTTAGGATCCTTTTAGCAGTGGGGCCTGGAATTTATTGGGGAAATTCATCCTGATTCAAGTGGTCAACACAGATGGATCTTAACTGCAATAGATTATTTCACCAAGTGGATAGAAGCTATCCCCAGAAGGAGTGTTTCTCGCAAGGAAATCATTGGTTTTCTTGAAGAAATTATAGCAATATTTGGTTGTCTGAACAGAATCATCAATGACAATGCTGCATCTTTCAAGGTTGAACCTTTGATCAAGTTTTGTGAATAGTTTGGAATTTCAATAATTCAGTCAACTCCCTACTATCCCCAAGGGAATGGACTAGCGAAATCTTCAAACAAAATCCTTATAAAAATTATTAAAAGACTGTTAGAGGACAGCCAGAAAGCATGGGATTCAAAGCTCAAATTTTCTTTGTGGGCTGACAAGGTGACGACTAAGAGAGTTCTTGGTGTCTCCTCCTTTCAACTTGTGTATGGATTTGAGGCTATCTTTCCTTCTCAACTGGCCTTGTCGGTGGCGAAATTCTTTCAAGACTACCAAGGTGAGCCTGGGGACATGATCAAAAGGATTCTACAGCTGGTAGAAATGCAACAGACTAGAGAGTAGGTGCTATATAGAGCACATGAACAATAACAAAGGATTAAGCAAGCTTTTGATAGGAAATTCAGGAAAGAGGATTTCCAAATGGGAGATCTAGTATTCAAGTGGGATGAAACTAAGAAGGACAGGGGAAAGCATGGTAAATTTTAAGCCCTATGGATCAGACCCTTCAAAATATCTGAGAAATTTCCAAATAACACTTACATGCTACAGAATTTGGAGGGTGATGAAGTTTTCAGTGCCCCTGTAAATGGGCAATTTCTGAAAAAGTTCATTACTTGAGCCATGAGTGGCTCCCACGTCTTTGTGAATATTATTTTTCTCTTGTTTTTGGTTTTATACATGACTCCAACCCAACAATAAGGCACTGAAGCTACATAAGAGTTCGTAGAGGCTTGCAGAGAGGACTCTATCCCCCATGGAGCATAATGTTAACACACATTGTTGATTGAGGGTATTTTCCCTAAGAAATGCAATTTTGGGAAAAGAAATGAAAGAAATTGGGAAGAAAACTCAAAAAATGGTTTCTATCCTAAGTCAGATGAATGATGTGACCTTTTGGCGCAATACGGTAAGAAGCGCATGGATCTGAGCGTCTGATCTTGGTGTGCTCAGATCTATAGCTCAAGATCCATATTGGACCCCGCCAACATTCTATCAGGGACCCCACTATCATGGCGCTTCCTCGTTAACTCAGACCCCCCCCACTCAATACCTCTTACCGCTAACCCACCCCCTCCGAGTAGACTCCTTACCACTCTCTCTTATCGCTCCTTCTGCCACCTGTTTTCCACTAGCACTCCTGTATGCCTATTCCTTTCCCCTATCTTGTCTCTCCCTATTTTCTCCCTACAATTGTTCCCCACTCCCTCTTCATGTCATATTCCTCGATGTTGTCGTGTTCTCCTCCTGACCACTCATTTTCTCTCCCTTCTCCACATCACCTCAACTCCCGATTATTGGCACCCATGTGTCTCCCAATCACCACGTTTTCACCACACCTTCTCACCTAGTAACCGTCCTTTCATTGCTTCATGCCGATTTCTCTAGCCATCACGTCAACCTCCATGTCTGCCTACCAAGACTCCCCTGCAAATATCCAACTTTCATCTAGATGGTAGAATGCAGAGGCTACCAAGTTCTATAGGTGCAGAGTTGACTTGGGCCTTCCCAATCCTGAGAAAGGAAGTTATTGAAGTGGGTGGTGGCAATTGAACGTCGTTTCCACCATAAATAGAAATCGATAGGAAGGATTTTCAACAAGTCAACTCCTTTACAGGTTTTTTCTGAAGCCTGATTGCATCTGACTGAAGATCACGTTTGATAAGAGATTACATGCACAGTCTACCAGGAAGCATGCAGATGTAATGCATTCAATACGAAGGCTCGTGTAGTCTTTTGTTGTTTTGTTCTGAGTATGTAGGAGTCTTTCTCATATTGTTTTAGGTTCAATGGTTGAGATAGGCTCCCGATTGTAATGATTTGATACAACTCTGGTTCTCTATTATGTAATAAGATTTTAAAATTCTTGTTTAATCTAAGTCAGCTATTTTAGCCACTCTTTTTCGCCTGATACTGAGAGTTTCATCATTGAGGGATTCACATGAATTGTTTTGGTTGTGTTTCAATGGAGGTTTGAATGTAGTGTTTTTGTAGTGTTCTCTCAGTTTCCTGAAGTTTTAGGTCCAAGAGGATATTGTTCTTGAAGATTTTCCTACTTAGGTTGTTGGAAGACTTGATGTCCCTATAATCAGACCTCTACATCTCCTCACTTGTTTTTTCCCTAACCCTTTATTACAACTTACTGACTGAATTTAAATCAAAACCTCACTTGCTCATGCATTGCCTGGTTCAGATTTTCGAGTTAAAGCGATATTTTCTTGAGTCTGCGCCCATTCAACCTCCTTTAATTTTATTTACTGTGACATAAAAACTAATGGGTACTGGGTGTACCTCTACTGCAATATAGAGGTGACTTCTAGTGCTAACACCGTTGATAAGGAGGAAGTGCAACATAGGAGACTTCATAAGAAGGGCCAGCCACTGGAGCAACTAGACAGGGGGATAGAAGCGATAAGGAAGATGATGTTGAGGTCAAAAGAAGCAGTCAACAAAGGAAATATGAAAAGAGGAGAACCTGCCATAACAGTAGGAAATAAGGAGAAGAGTATGCAACAATAGTAGCAACAACGCCATAGCTGGAGACGAGCAAGAGGACATCTCCAGAAAAGAGTTTGGGATCCAGGAGGATTTCAACACAGGAGAAGAGGAGCTCATGATTTTCCTAGCAGTGGAGTATGATGTAGGAGCATCACTCCATCTCAGCAAATGCGCTAGCATGCTAATATGTAGATACACAATGGATAAAGGGAGAGGTACTGACCCTCCTGGTTTTTAAATTTTGAATATAATCCTATATAGAATTTTACGTGTTGTAAGGCTAATAAATGCCAGGCCACGCCTTTGTACAGGTAGTGTTTAGGGTTTCCCTAAATGGTTATGTGTAGAAGGTCTATATCTTAGTTAGTTCTGGATAAACATTTATGGAATGTAGCCATAGAAGTATGGTTTTGTAACTAAAATAACGATAACACTAAGGCGGTGGTGAGGATAAGCTCGTAGAGCCCACACTTTGTAATTAGGATAATTGAGAGAGATATATCGAGGGGGAGAGGTCTTATAAGAAGTAGAAATCATGATAGAGTTAGAATAGGAGAAATAACCAAGACTTTGTGGTAGTCTAGTCTATGTAGACATTTGTAAACAAACATTCATCTTAATACGAAAGAAGGAAGTTTTTCCTGCACATGACGTGTTTATGTATTATCTATATTCTGTGAATGTTACTTATGTGTTAATGTGTTGTAGATGTATGATAGGTTTCATCTGCAGTCATAAGATAAATTTATTTATCTTTGCTTGATTTTGAAGTATCATTCTATGTTCTTCAGGTCGTGTAAGGAGTGCACAACAAAACATTTGAAGTTTTATAGCCAGTGCAAGGAATGCGCATCTGAACTCTATAGAGTCAAGAAAGAATGTGTTAGGAGGGCGCACTAAAGTGATAAGAAATCAAGGAGAAATATCAAGGTTATTGAATACCTTAGAGGATGAATCTGTGCAGAGAAGGCACAGGGAGACAGAGTTACTGAAAACTATGTAAGGAAGAAATATTCAAGTTGTGAATTGAGCAAGGAGAATGCCAGGAGGGAGAGGATAATTTATTTTCATTAAATCCTTCGGATTTGAGTTTGAAGAAATCCAAAAAATGCAAGGAGTGCATGGGAGATCGAAATATTCAAGGAGATCAATATCAGAAGGAATAATGCAAGTAGTGCATGGGTGAAAGACTTATTCAAAGTCCTAAAGCTCAAAAGAGATAATTCTCTCAAAAGCATAAGCGAGACCCAAGATAGTCGGGTTCGCGGGAGAAAGTTCAAAGGCTGAAAACCTTTGAAGACTGATGAAATGTTCCAAGTAGGGAGAATTCTAAAGATCAGGAGGAGGAGAAACAATAACAATCGGATTGGTTGTAAGGAGAAGTGTGGTCCATTGGATCAGTTCATAGCGAACAAGGATATCCCAGGAAAGGAGAACAAATCCCATCCATTGGATCTGAGAAGAGAGGGTCAACAGCCGTTGGATCCGAACGGAAGTGCACGAGCCTTAATGTTGTGTACATGCAGGAGATTGGACTTGTCAAAGTCCCAAATTCTAGAAGTGAGTAGGGACCGTCCATCATCAAAGGCAACAGGTGGCGCAAGATCTGATTTTTCAGGTTTAAGTACTCCAGGAGAAGTGAGTGCACAAGAGTTGAAACATCTGAACCTCGAAGACCCAAAGTGTATAGAGGCCATCAGATCAAAGGGGAGACACTTGTCAAGAGATCATGTGTTTTAGGTGAAGACAGTCCAAGAGGAACGAGCACACAAAAGGTTGAAAAATTTGAAGCCCGAAGAGCCGAAGAGCTGAGAGTCGTCGATCGGGAAGATGGCAGGTGTCACCAGATTGTGGACTTCAAAGGATTTCACTACGGGGTTTTTATGGAAAAGAAGTTTCAGAAATCTCCAAATCACCAAAGGCCGAAATGATTAAGGGTCATTGATCCTAAAGGAAGAATGTGGGTCATTGATCTGTGAAGGGAGACGTGGTGAGAGATCAACATTTCGCTAACTCATTACTCAAATAAGTCAAAGGAAAAGCTATAAGAACTCAGGAATTGTGAAATCACGATTTGATCACAATCATTGATTGGAGGAGGGAACTGGAACGTAGATTTGGTCTTGTCGGGAGTTTGCAACTTGGGATATCATAAGGGAGAGTTTTGGGAACTCGTGAAGTCCGAGTTCATGATTTTATCACAGACGTTGATCAAAGGAGAAATCTAGACCATTGATTTTCTAGGGAGATATCAGAAGGATGAGCAAGCAAGCTTTCGGGAGACACAAAGCACGAAATCCCGAAGCGCTCAGAATTTTGGCCCCAAGTCATAGCGAAGGGTCACATCGGTGAGGGAGAATAGAGGAGATAGCATGCGCTAGGATCCTATCAGGATTTAGGGGGTCGGGAGAATCAAGGTGACTCACTTTCAAGGACCCGACACGTGAAGTCATGACACGCCTTTTGATTATGTGAGTGGTCACAACCGTGGTCACGCAAAGGAAAGGGATTAGCCAGAGAAGAGCTATTGCTTGTTTGGCATTGAGGTTTGAACAACACTTGAGAGAGGGCTCGTAGGTCTCATACGACCTGTACCATGGGAAAAGGGCTTGTTTAAATGGTTTTGGGGCCTAGCAGAGACCCAAAGATTCGATCCGACTCAGTTTCTTGATCGATCCTTGACTGGGAGGTCAACAACCTCGAGGGGAGAAGGGGGGGGGGTGTGCATCACCCCTTGACTTGGAGAGATTACAAAAATACTTCCATAAATTATCCAATCAGGTTGTTGATCTAAAAATATTTTCAAAGGAGGGATCTTCAAATATGGGTCTTTTTGAAATCCCCTTTAAAAGACCACACCCACTTTTTCCAAACAAAAACACTTCTCCAAATGAAGGATTAAGTATATAAGGGCTTCAAAATGATTTCAAAGAACTATTGTCCACAATTGTCACTACCTATGAAGATATAAATAAACAACAATGTGAAGTTGGAGATGAGGAAGAAGAACCAGGTAATGATGAAGATGCCCCTCTTCCTATTTTAAATCATCTTTCAAGCCAAATTTGAAACCGTCCATCAACACTCTTATAAAAATCGAAGAAAATACCAACATGATAGTCAAGATCAGTCTACTCCTTCCCAAAACAAAAACATAACATCCAAGTCTAAAAATCATATGGAGACACCAACAAGTTTTTCTATTTCTGATTTAGACTATGATCCTATTGAAGACTTAAAACGATGAGGGCTAACGTATCCATTTTTGAGTTGTTGAAACTTCCTTATATACAACATAAAATGTAGCTGATTTTAGTTGAAAGTATCAATAGGAAGAAGGATGTTCCTAACCAAGAAGTAGAGAATTTCAATAAAAAGGCGCCTGGGTCCATCGTTAATAAGAAACAACTTGTAGACACTCCCTCCTCAAAATGTAAAAAAACCTATTGTTCCTCCTTTTCTGTTATCATTTGAGATTTTTAATATGAATGTCCATATTTGTATGGTAGATTATGGGGCATTTCAAATGTAATTCCTTTGTCTGTCTAGCATAAAATTAATGTTGAAGTCAAGCCATCTAATATTAAAAGTATTAAGCTTGATAGAACAAATGTTAAATTTGTAGGGGAACTTAGAGATGTTTTAATCGGATTGTCCTCTAACCCTAAAGTGCACCAGGTCATAGACATTATTGTGGCTAATATTCCTAATGTATATGGTTTTTTTTTAAGAAGGGATTGGTCATGTCAACTAAATTGTTACTTTTATACAGATTAGTCTCATATGTGGTTACCTCTAAATGACCAACCAAATAAACTCAGTATAAATAAAGAGCATTATATGAAATACACAGTCACTAGTTTGAATGGCCCTAATGAACCCATGGGGATTAATGAGTCTCTTGCTGGAAATAAACGTATGGACGCTTTTTTTTTGGAACTTTGTGGTTGAAATGTCACCTCTTACAAATTCAAGTCAATAATATGAAGTTGCATTGTGTACCCAAGACATGGTATCAAATCGCACTATAATTTATGTAAATACTATAAATAAGTTTTTTGATAATGAATTTTGGTGTTTATAATTCGATGGGTCTAAATCACGAGAAGGAGATGGAATTGGTTTCCTCTTAATAGATAAAAAAGGTAATAAGACATTTATTGCATGTAGATTAGAATTTGATTCTACAAATAATGATGGAGAGTATGAAGCTCTCATACAAGGGATTAAAAAGGAAATTGACTTGAAGGTCGAAAAATTGATCATTTTAAGAGACTTTGAAATCATAGTCAAGAAGGTACATAATGATATACATTGTGTGTCTATTAATGTAAAAATCTACCAAGAAGATGTATTGAATTTAATTAACAATTTTCTAGCTAATGAAGAAGCATATTTATTAGCTAATGTAGCATCTAGGTTGTTTCTTGCTGAAGGTTTTTGTCTTCATTCTTTTTCTGTTGAATTAATTTTTAGACCATCCATTCCTAACAATATCACTAATTGGTGTGTATTTGATTATGATTAGTATATAATCAATTTCATGCACATGGAAGATAAATTTCAAGATGTTGTAACTGACGAAATCACACATGATGAAGACCTTCCAGATGTCTTGGTAATTCACAATCAACAGCGAGTAGAAGATTCATCTGACTTGGTAAACTCTACCCCTAAATATATCATTAGGCTAGAAAAATTTCATGATTTGCATGATAAATTTAAATGGGTTTTAAAATGTAAAACCAATAGTTCCTCTATGCAATATGAAATTATTAATTTAGGAACCGAAATTAACTCCCAAAACATTAATTTAGGCATTGGATGTACTCAACAGGAAAAATCATATTTTATTAAATTATTCAAGGAATATATGGATGTATTTTCTCGGACTTACGATGACTTAAAAAAAATCGATCCCAATATAATACAACATCTAATCCCAATGGATTATCAGGTTCAACCTTTTTATAAGTTAAGAAAAATGCACCCAAATCTGGAACCCACTGATAAAAAGGAATTAAACAAATTATTAGCCTCCAAGATAATATTTCTTGTTTTTCATACTCAATGGGTATTTAATATGTTTATGATCATAAAGAAGAATGGGGATATCTATCTTTTTGTTGACTTTTGTAACTTTAATTGGGCATCTAATAAAGACAACTGCCCAGTTCCTCCCATGGAACAAATTTTACAACATGTTTCTGGTTCTAAAATGCTATCCTTATTGGATGGTTTTCGAGATATAACCAGGTCATGTTTTCCCCTTCAAATAAACTCAAACCCACCTTTAGAACCCCATGGGGCACCTATTCATACCAAAAAATGACTTTCGGTTTGATTAATTCCGGAGCTATCTTCCAAAGGGCTATGGACATTTGTTTCTATGGCCTCATAAACCATTATGTTTTTGTGTGCCTAGATGGTGTCACCGCATTTTCAAGAAAAATATTAGACCACTTATCTCATCTGAGAAGTGTATTAGAATGATGTCGAAAATATGGCTTTTCCCTTAATCCAAATAAGTTGGTTTTCATTGTTGATCAAGGAAAGTTACTTGGATTTATAGTTTCAAAAAATGACATGATGATAAATCCTGAGACGATTAAAGCCATAGCTAATATGTTACCACATACATCTAAAAAATCCATGTAGTATTTTCTTGGGAGGATCAATGTCCAAATATTTGTTCCTAGATTCTATGAAATAGTAAGGCCATTGCAAAACATAATATAAAAGGATGTTGTTTTTTCTTGGGGTCCCCAGGAAAAACATGATTTCAAAATAATTACTAAATCCATATCAGAAGAACCAACTATGATGAGCTCGGACTCTGAATTTGTTTTTACCCTTTACACTTTTTCCTCTAACACCTCTTATGTTGTTGTCCTTACCCAAAAAGACAATGAAGATCATGAGATTCCCATCTCATTTATGAGATCCATCTTCAAAGGAGCATAATTAAATTATCCAACATTAGATAAACAAGCCTTTATTGTCTTCAAGGTAGTGAAACACATTAGATAATACCTGCTAAAATCCAAAACCAAAGGTATTGTTCCTTATCTAGCAGTTAGGAACCTGTTAGTCCAAAAGGAACTTGGGGAGAAGAGAGCTCATTGGATGACAACACTTCAAGAGTACGACCTTGAAATCAAAACTTCCCAAATTGTTATAGAGAAGGGTCTATGAAAATTAGTTACCAAATCTACATATACACCTAATGAAGATTCTAATTCAATAGACCAAGGATTTTTCTATCAAAATGATCATTCATGTGTTCAAATTGTTCCTGATTCATGGTATGTTGATATTAAATTTTTTTTGGTGCATGGAACATCTCCTCAACATATAGATATGAGGAAAAACAGAGCATTAAGGCTTAAATCATCTCCTTTTAAACTTGTGAATAAAATTCTCTTTAGAAAAAAAATTGATGGAGTTTTATTGCGTTGTTTAGAAATATATGAATTTGAAAAAGTCTTAACTCAGTTACATTCTGGACATGCAAGATGTCACTTTGGAGGAGATTCCATTTCTCACAAAGTAACTAGGGATTGGTATTACTATCCAAAATTATTTAGAGACACTCATTCCATCACTCGCAAATGTCAAATGCGCCAAAAGGCAACAAACAAAGTAAATAATGTTTATTTTTCTTTGCAACCTGTCACAATCGATTTGCCATTTCAGTAGTGGGGTGTGGACGTCATCAAGACAATTAATCTAGCCTCATCTCTCCAGCATAAATTCATCCTCATAGTGATAGACTACTTCACCATATGGGAGGAATATATACCTCTACGAGTGGTTAATACCAATCGGGTGATATCGCTCCTTGAAACTCATATTATTACTTGTTTTGGTATTTCAAAATATTTAGTGTTCGACAATGCATCTTACTTTTCTTCTGTGGACTTGAATGTTTATGCTTTGGAGAAAGGAATCAAACTAAAGTGTTCAGATAACTATTACCCTCAAGGAAATTGACTGGTTGAATCAACCAATAAAGACCTTATTAAAATTATTAAAAGAATAATGTCGGATAATCATAAAAATTGGCATACAACCTTATTCAATGTGTTATGGGTTGATAGGGTAACCCCCAAAGAAGCCATTGGTAATTCCAATTTTTCCTCGTTTATGGAAGAGATTTCATCCTCCCTCCCAATGTCATATTACCTTTACTTCAATTATCTCAAAAAGTTCAAGAAGAGGGATGTCCCACTATAGAGGACCAAATCAATGCCTTGCTAAAAATTGAAGAGACTAGAGTGCAAGGAAAACATAAGTTGGACCAACATCAACAAATATTTAAGTATTGGTTCGATGAAAAATCTTCCTTTGATAGAAACTTTAACACAGGAGACCTGGTTCTTAGGTTGGATAAATCTCACGAGGATAAGGGGGAACACACTAAATTCCAAAATATCTGGCTAGGACCATTTATTGTTACAGAAAAAGTTTGTCCTATCTCTTTTCGATTTCAAACACTGGAAGGATAGTTTGACACCTTTCCAGTGAATGGTCAGGTTATCAAGAAATACTTTTCATGATTTCCTTGAAGCAGATCAAGCTGTAAATATTAGTGTGTCATGTGTTGTATTTGTTTTTGGGTTTCGATTCTTGTTTGGATTTCTTTGGTTTATTCTACATGTGTTTTATTGATCTATCCTTCTGAATTTTCACTCTGCCTATTTTAAGATTGATCTTTATGATGGAATCCTACACTAGATATTACCCATTGTTGAATTTCAAAAGACCTTGGATGGTTAATCGCTGGTTTTGAAACATAATTTTTTTTTATCTCTGTTGGTCAATTAGTTTTCTATGATTGTTCCCATTCCTCCTCACTTTTAATATTTAATCTTCTGTTAAAAAAGTTCACTTTTAAGGGAATCAACCTCTGGAAAACTAAATTGATATTTTATAATTATAGAAATTTTAAGACTTCTTATGCCATCCATGTTATTATAGAACTATTTGGATCAACTTCCCCATATTCTATATAATCTCTTAATAAAAAATTTAATTATACACCATGGTTGGATCACCTATATGTTGATAATAAGAATATATGATTCTGACTGAAGGATAGGAGGTCTCGTCATGAGTTGATCTATCATGACCATAGAATTTTATGAAAGTGACATTACCATCGTTGGTCACCAAGTGAAGGTAATGGATTTAAATATTATGAATAAAAGACAATATTTATCATCAAGAGATGGATTTTTCACCTTCATGGTCCTCTATGGATGACACTAGCATCAACTGGTTGCCAAGCTAGGGCAGTAGCCTCTAATTAGTTTCCAAAGTATTGAATGAAATAAATTTAATAACTTCAAGAATGGTCCAGCATGTGTTCATAACTATTGGATGGGATTAAAGTGTCCAAATAGGTTAAAAGGTATCCTTCTTGAGGATATAGACACCCGCTGGAAGTAGTGGCCATGCATGTGGTATCGAAGTCATCCCAAAAAATTGTTATGACTCATTGATTAGACAATCCTTTCCAGATTTATATTCATTTAAATTTTATTGTTTATGTGCATTTCCCTGAGTTTATGAACTATGATGGAAACAATTTACATATTTATGCACCTACAAAACTAAACCTAACACTATAAAGACCAGGGATGATACTTTCTTGAAGTAGTTTGAAAGTATGATAGTTTGGTACTTATTATCTTTTATCCTTCATAATGAAAGGTTGCAGATTAGT
>JZKD02S0240364.1:537515-548412 GCA_000966675.3 Picea glauca | reverse complement strand
TTTTTAAGACTACAACCATACAAACAGATGTCCCTCAAGCAAGACAAGAAGGATAATAAATTATCACCAAAGTATTATGGCCCTTATAAGGTGTTGCAAAATATTGGTACTATGGAATACAAATTGGATTTGCCTGCATCTTCACGAGTAAACCCAGTTTTCCGTGTTTCATGCTTACAGAAGGTTATAGGTGTCAAGATCCTAGTTCAAACTATATTTCCAGAACCTGACGAGGAAGGAAAAATCATGTTGGATCCTAAAGCCATCACTCACACAATAATTCACCAGCTGAGGAATAGATCCATTTCAAATTATCTCATTAAATGGAGGAAACTACCAGCTGAAGATTCCACTTGGGAAGATGAGTATTTTATACATAAGCATCCAGAGTTACTCAAGCGTTGTGTAAAACACTTGTCTCAAGGGGAGGGGCATGTTAAGCCCTAATATTGGCTCATTACCCCTTAATTGGGGCATATTATATTAGTAATGTTATTTTATTTATGTCGGCTTTAGTACATTAGTTGTAATTATACCTCCTAGTCTCCTATATATACCAAGGAGACATTTTTATTTTGAATCATCTTTTACTTGAACATTTAAGTGGGGTAAAAGGAGGTTTCCCCCTCGAAGAGGCTTATTGTCTGAAATTATCTCTTTTTCAAGGCGTTGAGTACTTTTTCTGAGGATTTTCTATGCTATATTGATGTTTGATTCTTAACATGATATTTCGTACATCAAGGGGAAGGAAAATGTGGTTGCAGATGCCTTGAGTAGGAGACCACATGTCTTCTCCTTGATACCCTTAAAATTTAATCTGAGGGAATGAGTGTTGACACAACTCCAAGGAGACAGTTGGTATTTAGGGTTTACTTCAAACCTCTAGAGCGGGAGGCAGTTAGATCCAAAGTATGAAGGATATAGTATGGAAGTATATGAACTACTGAGATATCGAGGAAGGATGTACATCCCTGAAGATGGGGATATTCGAAGCATCATACTAAAGGAAGACCATAGAGAACTTTATTGTGCACATCCTGGTGTGAAGAAGATGTATGCAGACATGAGGAAGCTCTTCTTCTAGGTAGGCATGAAGCGCAATGTAGTCCATTTCATCACCAAATTCCTAGAGTGTCAATAAGTGAAAGCTGACCACCATCACTCGGTAGGCCTCCTACAACCACATGATGTTCCTATGTCCAAGTGGGAATTCATCTCTATGGATTTTGTTGTGGGTTTACCACTCATATCTCATAAACACAATGTCATTCTTGTGATAGTTGATAAGTTAACCAAGAGTCCTCATTTTATTCCGGTTAGAGACACTTACGATGTCACTGATGTGGAACGTGTGTTTGTAAATGAGGTTATCCATTTGCATAGGATACCTAAGAAGATCATTTCAAATAGGGACTCCAGATTCACTTCTAGGTTTTGGACAAGTTTGCAGTAAGCATTGGGGACTTAGTTGAACTTAAGCACATCTTATTATCCTGAAACAGATGGGAAAAATGAGAGAGTAAATCAAGTCATGGAAGACATGCTTAGGATGTATGTCATGGATAATCAAACCCAATGGGAGAAGTACTTACCTTTGGTAGAGTTTGCCTACAATAACCGTTTTCACAGCTTCATCAAAATGCCACCCTATGAAGCTCTATATGGAAGGCCGTGTAGAACACCATTGAGTTGGGATAGATTATAAGATCAAGTAACAATTGGGCCAAAATTGATTCAAGATATGGAGGAACATGTGATTCAGATTAGGCAGAGACTAAAGGAAGCACAGGATAGGCAGAAAAGTTATGTGGATGCACACCGGACCGACCAAAGTTATGAGGTGGGAGACCAGGTTTTCATTCGTATCAAGCCTAATAAGAGTACCATACAGTTCGAGAATGGGACAAAGTTGTCACCATGATTTATAGGACCATTCAGAATCTAAGAGAAAATTGGACCCGTTGCCTATCGTCTCGTACTGCCACCCCACTTGCATAAAACTCATAATGTTTTTCATGTATCTGTTTTACATCATTATGTTGATGATGAATCACATAAACTAAATTGGAAGGAATTTTAGGTATCAGATGTGGGAACCCTCACGGTAGAACTGTTACGCATATTGGACCGTAGATTTTGACAGCTCAGGAACCATTTGGTAGACCGAGTTAAGGTCCAATGGGACAATTATAGTCCAGGATCTGCTACTTGGGAAAACGCCGAGACACTACGACAAGACTATCCCTCACTTTTTTGACCACCTCGAGAATATGTTTCTTGAAGGTTGGGTGTATGTAACACCACCTTTTGACTTAGACAACCAGGATTACCTAAGGCCTACTTGTATTATTTTCTCTTCAGAGTGAAACTATTAAATGATACACTTAAAGTTTTAAGATGTATGAACCTTTATGAATGTTTAAATGTTATTGATGATGATGGATATAATGTGATCTACTATGTGAATGCAAATTTTATAAATGTTTAAATGTTATTGACGATGATGGATATAATGTGATCTACTACGTGAATGTAAATTTTATGAATGTTTAAATGTTATTGATGATGATGTCTATGATGTGACATATTGTGAGAATGTAAATTTTATGAATGTTTAAATGCTATTAGAATGATGTTGGATATGATGCAATCTATTTGGTAAATGATAATTTTATGAATGGGTGCCGAAATTGAATAATGGGATATTATGAGATCTATTTTTAACTCGAAAACTTTGATGTTAAGTTGTTGGTACAAGGATACCAAATTGAAATGTTGATGGTATGCAATTACATGATGATAATTCATAGAAATGTATGAGTTTGTGTTACAGACTAATCTATAGGTTATGGGCCATGAAATAGCCAAGGGATAATGATGATGAGAGTGGATGTCATGACCAATAGTCGAGAAACATTAGGTTATGAATATTTGTATGTGAAATTATATTGGTTTGGATGCATTGCTATGATATGTGGACCAGTGCAGGATTTCAGGTGATGAGACTGCCCAAAACTGAATAAACGATGACAAAACTCCCAGCAACATGGTGCCACTGTATATTCCATTGTAGGGTGTGGACCCTAGTTATTATTAGAAGGGGTGGAGGCATTTCCCACCGTGTATCCTCCGAAACCTAAAGTCATGGGAGGACGATGTTATCTCACGCTCCCCTAGACATGTGATGATGACTGTCAGTTGTCTGCTGGGGAATCTTGGTCGAGATAGTGACACTTCTGCTTATGGGTTCTATTTGGAGTTAGGTCAATATAGTTGACAATCCAAGATAGTCCAGCAGAGGAAGGATATGAATGGAGATGGAAGTAGGTTAGGGAGGAAGGATGAGTAGAAATAGTTGAGAAAGTATGGAGATTTGTCTTATGGTGGAATTTACTGTTTTTCCCTTCTAAAAAGAAAATGTGTATATATGAATATTCATAATTACATGACTAAACCACAATTGTCTAAATAAAATTGTTGAACTAGATAATTGTAATTAAAGGATTTTGCAAACATTTGATTGGTTTATTGTCTTTTATAAAAGAATAGTCTTGTCGATTGGAATGGATGCATACATAAATTACTATAAGGGTGATAGTTATTGATTATTAGTTCATGCATGAGACTTGTATGTACTATCTACACATGCATTTCTTGTACATGTACATTAGTATGTATGAGTTTTCTTGGCTTACTTACTAATAATTTCGGTTAATTGTTATGAATGTGTTGAACCATGTTTCTTTTCCTTTGTATCATGAGATAACTTAACTTCGGGATGAAGTTTCCTGAAGGGTGGGTGTATGTAACAACCCTGGTTTAAAAGATGCTTAGGGATTATTAAGTAAAATTAATTAGATAATTAATTGTCCTAATATGGTTTTAGTTAAACAATGATTAGTATTAATAATATTAAATAATTATTTATTTATTAATTAATTGTTTATAACTTTTGATTGATTAATTGATTAATTAATTACATATCACATTCAATGACATGGGTAATAAATTAAGGGGCTTAATAACTTTAATTTAATCCTTTTGAAACTTATGTATGATAGGAGGGGATAAGGTAATAAAGGAGGGGATAAGATAATAAAGGAGGGGAATAAGGTAATTAATGGAGGGAAGGAGAGTCGGTGAAGGGGAAGATATGAGGGGGAGGAGTATTATGGGAGAGGCATTATGATCTTGGTGGGAGAAATAATTTTTGAGGAGGGACTGGATTTTTGTTTGGCATATTTTTCTAGTGGGGGGGAGTGTGATTTTGGGGGGGTTTGGTGAACCATTGCAGGGGGCACCAGGTTGCTGGGGGTTTTGGGCACGGGGGATAGGATTCCTTACTGTATCGTGGAGCTAGAGAACCCGAAAGGCTGCTCCTAGATGGTTGGGTGGTTAGTCGGTTTGGGAAAAGTTTGGTCAAGCAACAGGCTGGGCAACACATTCAGAAAGGACAACCAGCTCAGTAGGAATTAGCATCAGAGCATATGTATTTTTCATTTGTTAAGTAATTCTTCTTATGTTATGAAATTGTTGTTCATTAATTAATTTAACATGCTTATATGTTGAATGAAAGAAATTACTTAGTCTTTCTACGTAGAAGCAATCTTATCTATTTCAATTTATGGATTTTAATAGACTTAAATTAATTTGGTCCCTACGTGGATTAGACCTGAATGGCACACTGCTCTAATCATTATCCACAGGTATATCACCTACGAAGGTAGATTTTCAATAGTCTATATCTACCACATTAGGATAAGAATGCATCTAAATGGCGATTATCCCTTAAATCTTCCTTACTTTCTACTCAAAAGCTTGACAAATATGTCAAAGAGAGTGCAACCACTCTCCACCAATGCAAAGAGCAACTTGTTTCATAAATTCTTAATTAAGACTTTAGTTATGTCTTCTTTGAGAGAATTACAGAAATCCTGGAGCTGGCTCATGCAATCCTTAAATCCTAACACACAGTCCAACAAATAGAAGAAAGGAAAAGGAAAAATGACTATTACACAAAAACAAAATATTTCAATTGATGAAACCTCTGTTAAAGAAGAAATGCTTGATATCAGGGTGACGAGGAATAACATAGGTAAAAGACCTAAGTTGGATCCATAAATTGAAATGTTTTGTGAGGAAAATGTTAAAGGGGAAGAAGATTTAGATGAAGATTTTAATACTCAAACTACAATCAAGCATGAATCACCATCAACGAGTAAAAGGAGTGCTACAGTCAAAAGGACAAAGGATAAAGGTGTGTCTACATCTCAAAAACCTAGAAGGAATTCTACTAGGGTTACCAACAAGTACAGGTTGAAGTCTAAATCCATGTATAATCCATTGATCAAAGAAGAAAACATCATTGTTATAGAAAATCGCTCTGAAGATGCTGAAGCAGGTACCAGGAAAAAGGAAAAAGGAACTCCATTGCTTAATAAACCAGTAAACAAAGGTAAACAATTTTTTTGATCATCTACAAGACCTGTAATGAGAGCTACAACCAGATTGGAAAAAGATAAAGAAATTGATAAAGGTATTAGTGAGATTCCTGATAATAAAAAGGATTACCTTGTAGACTCAGATCACATATCAAATGTGCCCGAAGCCATGGATTCATCAAGTTCTGATGAAGAACATAGCTTAGGATTGGTTTCTAAATACCAATTTAAATCGAAAGAACCCAAGGTTTCCTTAAATCTAAATGAGCATGGACCTTTTGAAGAGTTCTCAGAATTCAAGGTTAAAATCAAAACTGATAAAGAAAGGATCAAGGAATTCCATAAAACAGTGAAACAGTTGAAGAAAGAAAAGGCACAAATAGAACAATGGAATGTTCGTTGGCAAGAAAGGATTCAAGGTTTCAAAAAGAATAAAAAAGAGCAAAGGGCGTTACTCAAAGAACTCAGAGAAATAAACTTCAAACTCTATTGGCACAATGTCGTGCTTACCACAAAGCTCAAGCAGAAAAATGCTAAAGCTACTGCTGTGATTATATCCTAAAGGTTTCATGAAGATTGATACAATCATAATTTTGATGTTTTCCATGAAATATGACAGTGTCTACTCGTTTTTGGCCTATGAAATGCAAATACCTCGAATTGTATGACTAGATAAAACAAACCCCTATTTGGTAGAATCAAATGTAATGCTGGCAATATCATACAATATCAAGTTCTTGAGCAATGATCTATTTTTGGATTGTAAAAGATCTTTTTGAGCTAACTTCCCTAGTAGATAGATACTTTTTGGATCTAGTCATTAAAATTACACTAGATGATAGGATCTGGAGGTTTTATGGATAGTTTAAATAGGCAGAGGAAAGATTTTGTCATGGTCGAAAAATTGGAGATCCAAAGGAATTATTCTGAAAACTCCTTGTAAGGCATTATTATTCTATTTGACATTTAATAGAAAAGTCATATGGATGGTTAGACACTCTTTTCTACTTTGTTTTCTTTCTTCATGCTTGAATTCCTTATTCAGATTGCAATGCTTTTGTTTCTTGATTGTTAATTAATACAGTGAAAAATTTACTGTGGAAATTATTTTCAAGTTTTGATATCAAGTTGATGGTCTTGTTTCTTTATGATATTCTGAGACAAGGATTTATGTGAAGTTGACAAATTGGAAGCTTCCTCCTCTCTTTTATTATTGGTCTAATTCATCTATGTGACTACATTTTAACCAGTCAATGGGATATGTTATGTTCTGATTGTGATTTTCATGTTATGCTATACTCTTGAACCAGTTTTCAACCACCTTACCCCAAAAAACAAATCATTAAAACCTTTAAAAAACTTTGCAATAAATTGATGATTCCCTAGCTTGCACCCTCTCACAGTCATTGCAAATTTAGGGACTAACATATTTTGGAACCATTGTCGGGGACGAAGAAACGAAGATATCTTCCCTTGGAGATAAAAAACGATCAGATCTGCTTCTTGATGGTGAACAGGAAGAGGGAAGATACATGACTGCACATCTTTCACCATGGCGACTCCATTTTCCCAAGATTCATAGGAGACTCTACTAGGGAATATCCATGATGTCCATGGAAACTATTTTGGCTCGGAGGTATGCATTTTTTGATCTCACCAACATTGTTGGTTTTCCTCATCTAGTACCTACAATATCTAAATGGGATGACTATCTTCCTAGATTTAGAGGATGCAAGGATGATCATCCTAGTGAGCATTTATCAAATTTTCATAAATGCATGCTTGAAGATAATTTTGTTCACGAGGATTTCTTAATCAAGATGTTAAGATTTTCATTAGAAGAACATGATCATGAATGGTGTCAATCCTTTCTTGCTGCTAGCATTCATTCTTTGAAGGAATTTCATACTTTCTTTCATCATTATTACAAAAACATTTATCCAATTGATTTTCCTTTTGATAACTGTTGTAAAGAATTTGAATTTGACATTCAACATTCAGTTAGTATTTCTTCTGTTTGTAAGGATGTTGGTGACAACCATACTGTAGACACATTTGTCCTTTGTTCAAATGTTTCTAGTAATTTTGACTATGATATAGAGGATGATCATGTTGAGGAAGGAGAAGATGTTTCATCGTCTTTCGAATTTTCTTCTAAATCTATTTTACAGCATGAGGCTGCTCGTCCTTCTATGCAAGACACAAAGGTTTTTGTCTCACCTATCTATGATGAGTATTACAATTTTGAATATGATGGTAATTTCTATGAACAATAGATCTCATCTTTTATCTCTAAGGCCTTTGATCAGCAGTTGTATCACAACAAAAATTCTCCTTGATAGTCATGGTTCAAGTGGAGGGAAAATTTTCACATCAACACATAATGAAAAATTCAACAGTAAGCCACTTTATGACAGTTATGCATCTGAAGTTGAGGAAGGCAACGATGGAGACCTGAAGCAGTTTTATGAAAAAATTACTAAGCATATTCGTTCACTAGTTGTAATAAATTATTTTCTGGAAGTCAACAAACCAATATATGATATTAATGGTTCATCATCTTCATAAGATATTAAGCAGATGGGGATTGATATTATTGAAGAGTTCAGTTCAATATCTCACAAACAGAAAAGTGGAATCACTTACAGATCTAACATCAAACAAGAATCAAGCAGTAGTGAAATCATCTTACAGTCATGTTCAGATTTGCAAATAGTTAAAGGAGGCAGCCATTATCAGAAAGAAGATGTGCCTAGACCTTTTGATCTTCAACTAAAAATTCAGGAAAAGGTATTTCTTTATGGTTTTCATGAACCTTTTTCCAATTATTTGGAATCTTTGAACATTCAAATGTCAAATTGTTCTTCTGTCATCCTTTTGAATTGCATTTATGTATTCCATGGGTTCCTTCTTTCGTTATCTCCAGATTAAGAGTTTCACCAGTTAGTCAGATACTTATATGGCTTCACTGGAAGCATGATTTTACTTGATCTAATGGAAGCAAATGGATAGAGTAGGTAGTGTGTAAAATAATCTCGTCATATGAGAAGGTAGATTCTTTTCAGTTTGTTAGCATGCTACAGTAATTTTGTTTTCAGAAATGTGTTTTCAAATTTTGAATAAAGATTGTAGAGATCTGGTGACAGTCTGCATGGCTCCACAAACCCAACGGACTAGGCAGAGCATAAATGTGGATGTTTGCAAAGGAAAAATTTTGCAGGTTGCCTTGCACGGATTCACAGAGGAAAGGCACAATGGTCTACTTGTTGTTGATGCTTCATAGGGAGAAAATCATCCCTAGAAGGAGCCAGTGTTAGTACTCAGTTTACAGTGTTAAATTTTGGACTTTTAGTGAAGACAGACACGCTACTGGAATAATGAAATTCTTGCAGTTCCATTATAAAGCATCATATTCTTCGCCAAATTGGTTTTTGCACCATATCTAAACTGCTTATGTTTAATATTGTTTACAACCAAGAGTCAACATTGGAAAAAGGGCCAAGCTCCATTAAATCCATCCGGCATAAAAAACCAAGTTCACGGGTTATTGAGCCAAGCACCTACCATCAAATACAACATAGAGGTTGTGTAAGTGCCAACATGATGAAAATCTTCCAGCAGAGACATTGGATGCCAACGTGATGAAAATCTTCCAGCAGAGACATGGGAGGAGCCCACACAGAGGCGTTCTTCATGCACTACGCGTCAATTTTATCCACAATTGTCAGCACTAAAAAGAATTAAAGGGTTTTTGTCTCATGCATATGGATATTTTTCTCTGCATACACGAAAATAGAAAAACACCACGCAACACACAATGAGCCAATGCACCTACAATCGACACTTAAGTCAAGCGCATAAGTCAAGCCACATGGAGGATGAAGACAGAAGTGGAGAGCTCGTCCCGCTGCTTTACATCTCCAAAAATAGAATAGGAATTCGCTCTATTTTCCTGCATGAACCAAATTCAAAGGAAAATGAGGGAAACTTAGTGGAAGAGAAAATATTAATGGTGGGAAGGAATCTAGATTTTGATATTGTTGTGAATCATCCCAACACCAACAGATGGCATTTACAGATCCATCTTCACAAATCCTCTCAACATCTCCTCCTCACAGATCTTTCATCAGTTCATGGCACATGGGTTTGCGTAGAGAGAGATGCACCCCAAGTTTCGTTAACCTTTGGGCAAAATGATATTAAGCAAGGTTTACACATTGCAATGGCTTCTATTCCCCTCAACCATTCTGGAAGAGGAATCAACCACTTATCCTATAATGGGATTTCCTCATAGGGTTTTTCCAGAAAAAGAAACTTAGGCCCCAATATTACTAGCCAGTGTTTCTGAAACTAGAAAACGGGAATGTGAATTTGACAAGGAAAACACAATTGTCCTAGCTTAGAAGGAGGATGTATATTTGGAACTAATAGAATCAGTCGCATGGAATCCAGTGTAACTAATAGCACCTCCATTACCAGGATCCCCTTCTCTTTCTACCCAATGGAAAATTTTCTCAGTGAAAAATGAGGCCACTATGATGCACATAAGGGAAAATCAGAGTTCTCCAAGGTAAACATAGGAAATTGGCTCTTTAAGAATAAAGAACATGAAGTGGAAAATGATGCTAGTACGTCAGTAAGAAGGAGAAGCATTGGAAGAGATATATGAATGTAGTCAAGAATCATCTTCTTCTCATTGGCATTTATCTGGTTCATTTGAGGTGCTTCCTACATCATCAGTACAAATGGGAAATGAAAGATCCAAATTGCAAAGGGAAGCAGGAAACAATGACTCTTTTGGAAGCCCGAAGGAAGTCTCCAACACTTTTAATTTATTAATGTTTGGGATTTCATATTTTAGTTTTGATATGGGATGAGACCTGAGAGGGTAATGCCTAAGAAGAATTTGATTAATCATCTTGTGTATGAATATTGTAATCCTATGGGCAGTTTTATTATGCATTCATTTCTGACATTGAACATCCCTGTGAATTGTGTTATCAGATTGTGATTTCTTCGTTTTCCATTATGTTTTTCCTTCTTGCTTGAACGAGTTATAGCCATTGAGAATCAATGACTGTCCATAAACAATAGATTCTTGAGCAACAAGATTTGTTGTGATCTGCCTGTTGTTTGTGTGCTTTGTTCAAGTACCTATCAAATCCATTTTGCAGAGAGAATTTATGCTTGGTGGATGTTCTACTATTTGTCATATTCTCCATTCTTCTAACCATCATCATTGTTTTCACCCAATTCGTCACTTGGTGAGAAAATAAAGGGTGCTTACATGCCCAGTTGGGTCTTGTTGAGCATGACAGCTGTAGAGGAAAGGGTTAGAGAAATAAAAACAAAACTACAAACAAGAATTAAATTAAAACAAACTAAAACTATGAGCATATAAAAAGAGAAATAACAAACACAAAAGACCAATATCACCAATGTTTTTAGGCTGATCA
>JZKD02S0240364.1:520471-532294 GCA_000966675.3 Picea glauca | reverse complement strand
AAGGTATCATGAGCGATATCATAGGCCAGGACAAGGTCGCCTTCGCGGAATGATCGAAGGTTGACATGGCGATCAAAGGTAGCCTTGGATCATTTTTTAGCTGCCTCGTTGTTCTATAATGAAGATCGACGATCGTCATCCAGCGACTCCAAGTTCAGCAAGCGCTGCTCCATTGGAGCAGTGTCAGGTAATAGCTCAATTGCGGTGCGTAGGGTGGGAATTTCGCACTCGATGGGAAGAGTTGCCTCGACCCCATGGACTAAATGAAATGGCATGAAACCTGTAGCGGTCTTTACTACCGTTCGATAAGCCCATAGCGTGGAAAATAAAATATGATGCCAATTGGTCTTATGTTTATTAACCGTGCGTTGTAACATGGTCTTGAGGACTTTGTTCACTGCCTCGACCTGTCCATTTGACTGAGGGTAATATGGTGAGGCAAACTCGTGAGAGAAGCCTAACCGAGATGAGAGGTCGACGAAGATTGCATTCTCGAAGTGTTTCCCATGATTGGAAACGAGTTGGAGTGGTACGCCAAAACGGTATATGACGTGGTTAAAGAAGAATCGCGCTGCAGTGTCAGCGGTGTTGTTGAAAGTGGGCATAGCTTCGGCCCATTTAGTGAAGTAATCAACGACGACAATAATGTATTTGTGACCATTGCTGGAAGGGGGATTACAAGTCATGAAGTCGATGCCCCATTTACAAAAGGGGCCTGTGGTAATGACAGGGTGAAGAAGAGCGGGGGGGGCTCGGGCTTTGGTGGCGTAGAGCTGGCATTGCTCACATCGTTTCACGGCATGAATGCAATCGTGAAACAAGGTAGGCCAAAAGTAACCGAATTGGATAATCTTCTAAGCCATGGATATACCTGAAAGGTGGCCTCCACAAGAGCCATTGTGGCAGTCATTTAAGACTCTGACGGCCTCGTCAATATTCAGGCAATGACGAAGAATGGTGTCAATGCCCCGCCGATATAGGATGTCTCCTATGAGGAGGTAGCGGGGGGCCTGATGGCGAATACGCTGACAATCATCTCGTGATAGATGGTTACCGAACTTTTGAGTTCATAGGTAGAAGAGGAGGTCGCCATACCACGGATCATCTGAGGCGATGTAAAAGAGATGTTCATCAAGAAATTCGGTGTTGACGGGTGCACTGGTGGTGTCAGAGGGAAGGGTCGTGACAAGTTCGGCGAGAACGAGGGATTTATTACTCTTAGGAGTTGAGAACTCGAGGTCGTATTCCTGGAGGATAATGATCCATCGAGCGAATTTTCCGTTAACTTGGAGACGACTGATTAAATATTGCATTGGGCTGGAATCGGCGATGACCTTCGTGGTGTGAAGCAGAATGTAATGGCGCAGTTTCTGGACTGCGAGGACCACAACAAGATCAAGTTTCTCTTCGTGTTTGTACTTCAAGGGTGGGCCCGAGAGGTTCCTACTAATGTAGTAAATGACATGTTCACGATTGTCATCTCCGAGATGGACGAGGATGTCGACTACTGATACAGTTGATGCTGATACGTAGAGGATGTAGTCATGATTATAGTCAGGTGCACTAATTAAAGGTGCATTTGAAAGCGTTGCTTTGAGATCGTCAAACGACTATTGGGCATAGTCGTCCCAGTGAAAGGGGATGTCGTGACGAAGTAGGTGAAGGAAACCATGTGCGCGTATGGCGTAATCTGGAACAAACCATTTGAGGAAGTTAGCTTTGCCCTGTAGACTCTGCAGTTGTTGTAAATTCCGAGGAGGTGGAATTTCGGTGATGGATTTGACTTTGAGGGGGTCCACGGTAATACCGCTTTAGGAAACGATAAAACCGAGGAGTTTCCCGGTGGTGACACAAAACACACACATGAGAGGGTTCAGGCGGATGTTGTATTGGCGACACTGTTGAAAGATGATTCGTAAATCATCGATATGTTGGGTGCGTTTCTTAGATCGAGTTGTGAGGTCGTCCAAGTAGGCGAGGATGATTGCAGCCAGATCATGAAAGATGTATGTCGTGGCCCGCTGAAAAGTTGCGCCAACATTTTTTAAGCCGAAAGGCATGACACGATATGCGAAGGTACCCCATGGGGTGATGAATGCAGTTTTGTACTGATCGGCTGGGTGGATTTGAATTTGGTTATAGCCATAGAATCCGTCCATAAAGGAGAGATCCTCGTGGCTAACGCAGTCGTCGATAATTTGATTGATGAAAGGTGTTGGAAAGTTGTCTTTTGGACATGCGTTATTGAGATCGCGAAAGTCTGTGAAAAAGCGAATGGTGCCCTGGTTTTTGTCAATGGGTATAGGTTTGGAAACCCATGAAGTGTAAGCGATGGGATAAATAAATTCGGCCATACGTAATTTGTCTATTTCGGCTTTGATAGTCGCGGCTTTGGATGGGTGTAGCGGTCGCTGTTTCTGGCGAACTGGGGTGATGTCGGGACAGGTGTCGATGCGATGCTTGACAATAGATGGGTTGAGGCCAAGCATCTCCGTGCATGACCAGGCGTAGATATCCCGATATTCCTGGAAGAGGGCTTTGTAGGCAGCGATTTCCTATGGGGTGCAAGCGGCTCCAATGATGATTTCTTCGACGATGCCCTTTTTAATGGAAATGTCGATTTTGATGGTGGGGGAAATATTAGTCAGATTACCTTCCTCAAAGGTGCCAGGGGCAGGAATGGGATTGTTGAACCAATCGATAGGCCTGGATGGGATAAAATATTTGGTTTCGACCGCGTAAATGGGGTTTTGGTTAGGAGGCATGAGGGATTCCTGTGGAAGGAAGAGGGCACGATGATGTAGTGCATCCCAGGGAGAGTCGGGGCGGGGTATCTCTTCCAGTATTTCCTCGTCGCATTGGAAATGACGAGAATATAAGGGGTCATAAGGAGTGATCTCAGCTCTAGTGCGATTGCCCCCTGTTGGGGAAGAAATGGGAGTGGTGCGAGCAGATGATGAGGGTTCACTCGTCATGAACCATATGTTGAAGCACTGAGGGGTACCCATGGTGGTTGGATGGATAGTGTCCACAGGGGAATGAACGGGAGACTTGGGTGGGTTACGGGGTAAATCCTTAGATACGCCATCTAAGAACCAAGGAGGCGCTGGGAGGGCCTCAGGTTCAGGTGAAATGACATGAAAATCCTCGAGTGGTGAGGTAAGGTCAATTACCACCGCTGCGAGTTGGTGACACAGGGTCAATTGACATTACCTGTATGTGAGGATTATTGGACACTGGTATGTAAAGTGAGTTAATGAATCACAGAGAGAGCAAGGGAATCTCATATGTTCATTGACTGTAGTGGTGACATGGTGAATGTCAGTGATGTTTGAAGAAGACGTAGCAGGGTGTGGGTTGTTCTGGAAATTCTGGCGTACTGCAGCTAATGTCTGCCAGAAACGTGGCAGTGTTGGGCAATGATGGGTGTAATGTCCATATTCGGAACAGATAGTACACGTGAATTTAGTCCTCAACCCTTTACTACTGGTTGGTGTGGTGGTAGTGATACTAGCAGTAGTGACGGGTGTTGTGGGAGTTTGATTGAGGGGAATCAAATTCCGTAATTCTAGTAGTGATGGGAAATTGTTGGTTTGGTGACCCTCTTTCTCACATAGTGCGCAAGGTGGTGGGATGTGTGGAGGAAGTGGATCCGTGGGCTCCTTCTTCTTTCTCCTGCCCCCAGCTATAGCAGGGGGGGTAGGGAGTATGGGGGTAGTGGGGGAGAGGACATGAATCATCATGGGGATGCCTTCCTGTGGGCGAGGGACCATCTCAGGTGGATGTAAATACCACACTAGGATTGCTAATACCATATTGGGTAGTGTGAGCGTTTCGGCTACCTAGAAAGATTCTATACCGACTGGAGGGTAAAAGAAGGGAATTTGAGTGAGGGGTCGGGGAACTATCTCCCAAATGGGATTAGGCCCTTGAGGGGGTGTGGCTTCTTGGACCATAGGGGTCGATGAGTGTGCAGGAGGCTCCTGTGGGAGTGGTTCTATGACTATTGAGACGTCAGGAATGACGGAAGCCTCCTGAGGAGGAAGAGTATCCTCTGTGTGAGTTCCGTTAGATGAGACGATGCATACCTAATTAGGGGGAAGGAGTGGTGGTGCTCCATGGTATGTCCCTAATAAGGATGGATCTTTGAAAATCCCAGGACCCATCTCGACAAGTGGATATGCGTCTTTGTTGGTATGGATGAGAGGAAGAATTTTATCGAGATTGGCAGATGGATTAGGCTCATAATGTGAGACTTGGTCGATGGTTACAATCTTTCCGTTGTGGGGGAACATGATTGTGCAAAACACGGATGATGCCACTGCCTTCATAGCATACATGTAGCTACGTCTAAACAAGATATTTTAATCGAGTGGGGCGTCGATAACTTCGATGTCAATGAGAATAGTTTTTCCCCCGAGTTCCACGGGGACATTTTGGAAGAGCCCTTCAGGAGATGATGGTCTTCCGTCATAAGCTCTCAATGTGATGGTAGAGGGTATGAGTTCCGGGGAACCAAGATTCTTCCATACTATTTTGGACATGATGCATGTATATGCACCGTCATCGATGATACACCGATGAACTGTGATGTTCCGTATTTTTACTGGTAGTTGAATAGCGACCAAGGCGGGAAGACGAGGTTCGCTATTATCAAGGTCAAAGGTGATGAGTCGAGTATCAGCAGGGTCGATGGCCCCCAAGGTGGAAAGTAGTTATTTCCATTGTGTTGGACAAGTCTGGAGGACTTCCAAGACTGACATGGCAGCCGGGGATTGTGCTAAGTCATCGACCAAACTGTAGTTATGTGCTGCCCTAGCCTGTGGGTTATGAACATTCCTGCACAAGAGGATGCGAGGGATGCGTAATGGTGGTTCGGAAAAAGGGCAAGGGATCACTAACATGGGTCCCATTGGTGTAGGGTTTGTCTTTGGAGAGATAGGGGTAGACTCAGCTGATGTCTGATACTGACGATTGCGTGTTTACAAAAGAATTTCTTCCTCACTGGTGAGGAGAATCGTTCACTCTGTTGGATTGTTCGGGTTATGGTATTGGCCCACCTGAGGTGGGGGATGTTGCGTGTCCTGTTGGGTGTTTATCACACCTTGATGTGGTATAGGATTTTGCAGCATGGCGGGAGGGGGTTGCTGCACATACTGTTGTGGTGCCTGTTGAGGGGTAGTTTGTGCGGGGGTCTGTGGAAGACTACCCGAGTCTTTCAACCTTTTGAAATCAATGATTTGGGGAAAATGGTGAGTGTAATGACCGAAATCGCCACAAAGGGAACAAGGGTGAATGGTTTTAACATTATTTTTCCCTGGGCGTTTTTTTTTGTTGCCCCCTTGGGGGTTTTGGTTCCCTTGGTTTTGGTTGCCCCCAGTGGGTTGGTGCTATGGGGGTTGATTCCCACCTTGACCAAGGTTGTTATTGTTCTTGTTTTGTCCTTTCTTCCTGCCATTGTTCGAAGGATGAGTTGGATTGGCTGTGTTCAACTGTTCAAAATTTTGATATTGTTGAGCAGCAGAGGGTTGAACAAAATTGACCCCCGCATGAGGATGCGGGGGAGCCATGGGTTGTGGAGGACCAGAAAATGGGAAGTAATGATTTTGTGGTGGTACCAATCCATAAGGTACATAGGAAGGCGGAGTGCTTTCACTAGTATTCTAAGCGGATGTTGAAGGAGTACCACTGTTTGTGGGAATAGGTGGATGTATGGGAGGTGCCTGTGGTGGTCCACTGATAGGTGGAGGTATAACAACATGATATGGTTGTTGATAAGGTGGGGGGGGGGGTAATAAGGAGTGCCCACATATGAAGGCGGGTATTGAGGTGTTCCATACATCGGTGGTGGTTGGGGTTGTGGACTATGGTGTGTGGTGGTACCTATTAGTCCGTCAGCTGAGTGCGACATCCCAGGTTTGTCTTGGCCAAATGACACAGGTTTTGGAAGATCGGGAAGTACCGTGTACAAGTACCCTAACTGTGCATAGATAAAGTCATACTATTGAGCCTTATTAATAGCTTCCTCTTCAGATTGAGGGAAGGTGGAAGCTACATCTTTACCAAGTAGAGAGACAAGCGATCTGAGAAACCAGTCAAGGCATTGTTGCTTGGTGGTTTCTGCTTTACAAAAACTACGTCGCCTATGCCACTCATGAATGTGGTCAGCGATGTGGGTGGCTGAGGTCTGTTTGAAGTTAGATAGTAGTTCTAGACCGTTATCATGGCGGATGGGTAATTGAAAAAATGTCAAGAAGGCTTTGGCCAATGACTCAAAGGTCCCATGGGACCCAGATTTTTCTTCGACATACCATTTGGCTGATGGGCCAGTGAGGGTGCGTTGAAATAATCGCAGTCTGATGGAATCATCCATAATGCTATTGGAAGAACACCATAGATGAAAGGTCATGACATGGTTGGTGGGGTCATCCCATGCCTTTCCTTCAAACTTTGGTATGTCTGAAGGAAATTTGGTTGGCATTGCAGGCCATGTGGCGTCATGCAATATAGGATCATTGGTGAGCTTGGTGAGATCCGGTATGTTGAGAGAGGCCAAGTATGGCATCTGTAGTGGGGTGGGAGGGTTAGCTCCAGCCATAGTGTGTTGTGAACCCGACCCTTGATGGGGAGTATATGGGTTGGTGCTCCCTCCTTGAGAGGAAGTGGGTCCCCCACTTCTGTGAAAAGGAGAGCGAGTGATTGTATGACCTTGGGTATTTGACCCAATTAATGTAGAACCAAGCAAAGTTGATCCTAAGATAGTGGCACTCACAGGAGTGTGTGAAGGAGGTACCAATGAGCAGGTACGACCATATACTCCTCCTAATATAGGAGGAAGGTTGAGCAAGCGTCGTGAACGACGGGGGTTCTGTGGTTCCCCAATGGTGTCAGACTAGTTGTGTGAATGTGTGCACGAAGTGGTGAGAGAAATATAAAAACAAGAGTCTTTGCTGTAACTGTCTACACAATATATATATCAAAGTCAAACTGTAATCAGATGTGCATCATACATAAATGAGAAAGAAACATATATGTGGGTAAGACGGTTTTGTCTGCGTGGGGGAATCAAAAGAAAGAAAATGCTCGTGTCCTAGAAGACGTAGCGTCCTTCCTCTCAAATAGTACTGGACCTTCCAATAGTTCTCAACAGTGGGGTATGAAGTCACCGGAAGAGAGACTAGTGAAGGATGAAACAACTGGTTATAATGAGGGGTAGAGGGGGAATATCCTGAAAGAGCTGGCGATATTTCCCAATAGCCACACAAAATCCAATCAAGGTGCAATTGCAGCCCACAATCGCCACCTGGGTAGATGTCCTAAATTGGTCACTAGGTACCACAGTCACAGTGCGGCATTTAGATTTCCGGCCTAAGAAATGGGTCATGGGCTGGATCCCGTCCAAGAGGTGGGTGCCTCAAGGGGGGACGTACAGAACAACCGAACCTCGGCCTTTGACCCTTCACGGGTATCTCCCTGCCTTATGGTGATTGGAACACTAGACTTGGAGGATTTGAAGTTCCCTATTTGTCAACTTCTATGTTTGAAATTGTGAGAACCAGATAATGGGGATTTATTTGGATGCCTATCCCTGAAACCCTACCTATACTAAAAACTTCTTTTGGCACCTTCTGTGGAGGAAAACTTAGTGAGTTTTTAGAAAGTTTTTAGATGGAGTTGTTTTGTGAGGCTGGGGGTGAAAACCAACCTCGTTTGATTAAGAGTGGGAGTGGATAGTCCTATCAAGAAAAGATGGGGTTTTTCAGAATCCCTTTGGAGGAAATCTACTTAGATCTCCGCATTTCGAGAAGAGGCTATGTGAGTGAGAAATGACTTTTGTGTGTGTGTGAAAAGTGTACCAAATTTTAGTTATTTAGATGTCACCTTGCTGCATGTGGACTTCGCTTGGTCCTTACAAGAGTGTGATTACCTAATTAGCTAGATGTCATTGGTACAACCTTGCGGAATTTTTAAAAGCCCTAGGAAACTAGCATGTGGACATGTGGTCCGTTACTATCCTTTAACTCCCTATGTGTGATTTTAATCTAGAAAAAGAATGAAACTATCCTAGATTGAACATGTGGGCATGTGTGGGCCCTTTACAAACTTTTAAACTCTCCTAGTTTTTTTATCTAAGAAAGAAAAATTGCAATAACTATCCTACTTTTGTGACATGTGGGCATGTATGGGCCCATTAAAAAGTTAGGATATGTTTGAAATGTGAAACTAAGAGGGGTCCCAAAAAGGGCCTTTGTCCTCTCCTAAAAGTTTTTGAATTTTGTTAAGGGAGATGAGATTGTTTTCACAATCTCTTTCTGATTCTCAAGATCGCTTTTAAAGGCGCAAGAGAAGAGCATACTCAAGGATTGTTACTTCAATTTCTAGTCCCAAATGTGAATTAGGTGTGATTAAGTATGATTGTCTAACTTAGATTATAAATCAAAGCAAGCCATCCACGTGGCAAAAAGAAAATAAGGAAAAATGATTTTTATCCACCTAAGTGCCTATGTTTGTTTGACTATCCCCTTTATAAGTTGAGGGGTCTAAGTGGTGCAATATTTAGAGCATGCATATCATCATTCTTAAGAAGTAAAATGAATTTCCCCACATCCCAAGACCTTACAATGTAAAATTTTGTGCAACATGCGCGGCCTCTAGTGTAGATAGGCGCGCGCAGAGCGCTAATGCGCGTTCAGAATCAACAGTATAGGCGCATGCGCGCAAAGATATAATGAAGTCAAAGCGCCTGTGCGCCCGATGCGTGACTGTGGGGTGAAATAACTACGTGCTTGTGGCAAATGGATGAGAGAGGAAATCTGGATGGATTTCTCTCAATTCTCCCTTGAATTGACTGGTTAGCAGGTCAGCAGAGGCCGGTTTGTGCACCTGCAAGTTAATGAAAGAAAAAGGAAAGCAAAATAAACCCAAATGAGGAAGGAATTGATACCTATCTCCCCAGTACGGTTGCCAATCTGTTTGCACCCAATTCGTCACTTGGTGAGCAAATAAAGGGTGCTTACATGCCCAGTTGGGTCTTGCTGAGCATGACAGCTGTAGAGGAAAGGGTTAGAGACATAAAAACAAAACTACAAACAAGAATTAAATTAAAACAAACTAAAACTATGAGCATATAAAAAGAGAAATAACAAACACAAAAGACCAATATCACCAATGTTTTTAGGCTGATCAATTGATGAAATCCAAATCACAATGAAGAAAGGGAACTGTGGTCCCTTCTTCCTCCAAAGGAAGGCTCTTGAGGCCCTCACAAACTTTCTCTCCTTACAATAAGAAAATGAGAATGATGGTGAAAGAACTCCAAGCACATTCACTTAATGGAGAGGTGAATGGCTCAATGAAATGGTGCTAATGTGTTATTGTCAAGGAGTGCGTCCTTAAAACCATCTAAGTAGCATAACATTACATGAAATTCCTTGAGAAAATGATGTTTCCTCATGGATTTTTATAGCATAGCATTGGGTGATTATGTAACCCCTTTGAAGTGTGAAGAGGGGCTCTTTAGGGCTTCATTAGGTCTTTGACCAACCTACCATGCAAATTCAGCTCAGATTTGATGGTCAAATCAGGTTGGGAACTGGTCCATAAGTGGTTGGGAGGCCGACCAATTCAATAAATGCGTCGTTTAGCAGATGCGCAGGTTTTTGCGCTAACAGTCGCGCATCGTGCGCGCATGTGCGCATTGTACGTTCCTGTTATGCGCATATGCACGCGCACCCATCTTCTGTAAATCGCCCTTCAATTTTTTGGTTACTTTGTATAGTTTTTGACCCTTTTGCAATGCTGTGAAACTAATTTAGTGCCATGAATGAGTTCATTCCTGTTTTGATGATGCTGAGTTCTTGTCGCCATGTGCAGATGAAATTTCAGTGATAACAATCATACAAGTATTTTGTCTGATATGCAGTTTACTAGCCTTCAATCTAACATAGTGTTTACTTGACTCCATGCCCAACGGTGATTCACTGGTCTGCATTTTAGCTTATTCCTTTATTCTTTCTCTTTCACTTTACCTGATCCACCTTATTTCAAAACCAAAAGACATCCTTATTTATAAAATCATAGCAATAAATGGAGTTGTTCTAGGCTTGACTCTATAGCAGTCTAGGTGTAACTTCTAGCACTAACAGTGGGAGAAATTTGGAGGTGGAGGAGGAGAGAAAGTCTCCTACTTGTAGTGGAAAATTTTAAGTCTCTTCCAAAGGTAACATGGATACTGGGAAATTTCTCTAATTCACAACATCGAGCCATCTCATACCCTTGTATTTCTTGGATGGGAGGAATCTCATGGACACAGACTTGGGTGAAATTTTTTGGAAAACCACAAATTGCAAGGATTGAGTAAATAGGACAATTTATGAAAGGGTTGTGTATGTTTCTTTTGGAATCCTTGTAGTTATTTCAAAATAAAAAACTCATGAGATAAATATTGGGTTGAAGGTGAGTGGATATCCCTTCATATGGTAATTCATGCATCTAATCCTGATGTCTCATCGAATATGAGCCATATGGCATAGTGGGAGATTTTAATATGCCTCCCAACTGGAATGTGAAAGGTGTAATTTTTTTTTTTTGTTGACCAAAAAGTTCTCTTGGGTTATTGAATCATTAACCATCTTCCTAATAATTTCTACATTAGGAAGCCTCTAGGTTATTTTTTTTATATTAAGCATGGGGCTAAGAAAATATAAGATGAATTGTAAGTGATGAGATTTTAATTTGTTCAGAAAGAATTTTTAATGCTTTTTGTACCTAACTTAAAGAATTTGTATCTGTGTTTCAAGGGGTGCATGATTGGTTGTACTCGACACATCAAAGGTTTTTGGTCCAAATTTGTAAATATTTTCCATAGGCAAGTTGTATTCCCGAGGTATTTAGAGTACTAGCGAGTATAGAATATGGCACCCATGTATATCGGTAGATGGATTTATTTGTGTATGGATAACAATGATTAGTTTTTTATAGGTACAAGAAGAATCAATGATCATTTGTTTATAGGTACAATAAGAAGAATACGTGTAAGTTAGTTAGTTTAGTGAAGGTACAAAATAAAGAAGAAGAAAGTTTGAGGATGAAGCTTATAGTGAATAAAGCCTAAAAGAGTGTGTGCATTAGTTTCCCCATCATGATGGTTTGTGGTCAGTCGAAAAAACTTGTGTGTGAGTAGTCAACGGAAACCACTTGTATGTGAAGTGTGTGGTTCGCTAGAAAGAAATTGGGGTGATGGTTTGTGTTCATCCAAAACCACTTGAACATTGTAATGGTTAGGGGTAAGCCAAAAAATCCCAAGGTGATTTATGATTTGGGGAAGCTAGTAAGTAGAACACTCAATGAAGCCCATCCATATGAAGATAGAAAATAAAGACGACGACAAGAATTTGATAAATACCTAACCAAATAGATATTAAGACATGCTTTCATTAAGGGGGAGTTTTAGAATATATAAATCATACATGTGACATGATTAATTGACATGTTGAGTAGGTAACTAGAGGTGATGACCTATGTGAGTAAGTTAGAAGGATTTCACTCCAATTCAAATGAGTATTTGAGAACATGGCTCAAGAATATATCGAGATACGATAAAGTAGATTGTGATAGTGGATAGGTTTAATTAAATCCCTTGATTGTTTTTTATCAATATCAATGGTTGAGCATTTCTTAGGATTGTATAAATACATGTGTGCTCTAATGTAATATACAACTAACTAGGTATTTGTGTGTTATCACTCTCTCTCATGATTCTCATATTATTTATTAAGGAGGGGGATACACAGTGAGGGGGAGAGAGGGGTATATGTAGGAGAG
>JZKD02S0240364.1:499405-519395 GCA_000966675.3 Picea glauca | reverse complement strand
GGGAGGTAGAACAAGGTTCAAAGAGAAAGAGAGGGAGAGATAAATAAGGGAAGAGAGAGAGTGAGAGTGAGACTCGCAGCGAGGAGATAGAGAAGGGGGGTATAGAGAGAGAGAGAGAGAGAAATAGATGGAGAGAGAGAGAGAAGAAGAATCACATTTACTACCTTTCCATTTTAATTATTTTACCTCATGATAACAATCACCAAGAATGACAACCAACTAGGACATCCAATCAATGATAATTCCATGAGTGGGAAAATCAACTAGAGATTTAATGTGTAGTACAAGGCATTGTCATGGGTTATGGGTGGAAACTTATTTGTATTTCATTTATTTATTCTCTTGTAGTCTACATACTTATTAAAATGAATGTCTCCTTAGTTGTGTCCTTTATTTTGTATTCATACTCATACTATACTTTCTTTCACAATGAAAATGAGAGGATGGGGGGGAGAGAGAATGGTAGATGTAGGAGAGAGAGAGAAAGAGAGAGAGAGAGAGAATAAGGGGTAGAGAAAAAGAGGGAGTGGAGAGAGATAGAGAGTGAGAATGAGACTCACAACTAGAGAGAGAGATAGGGAGGGGGACAGAGAGAGTGTAGCGTACCCCGAGCCTCCCAGGCTAGGGAATGACACATTACTACTTCACTTGTTTCTGATAACCAATTTGTAACATACCCATCCATAGACATGTTAGGATATGGAACACAGAAATTCTTTCGGAAATTCATATGTATAAACTTAAAATATACAAATACATTTTACTACAACATAGATTCATGTGGAAATAATAGTAATCCTATGCATACAACATACACATGCAATACTCATAATTATAAAATCATGTACAATACACAACATGCAATTGAGCGCACAAATGATACTTATCTTTTTATAGAATACCACCAACTGCATGTAGAACTTCCACGAACCTCCCATCCTTAGACCACGTTTCTCATCACCCTCGACAGTGAGCCACCCCCGAGCCAGGATTAAAATCCACTTGGGTAAATGGATTCCTAAGCTAGGTTGAGACAACAGGAAGTTTCACAGTCAACAGGAAGGATTCCGTTCAAGGAGCCAACTCACACTAACAACCTATAACCTCTCATTCCCCACATGCATGTCCCACCCTAGCAAGGGTTCCCCTTCTCTGCTCAATGGTCCTTCGTCTGCCCCACATCACTTCCACATCTTCAACAACAAGCCATACATTAATTCTTAGAGAAATATAGTTGTAGTTGGGCTCCCTCAGGAAATCAATTTCCCAACAAACTCTCTCACCTAGAGAGAGTTTCTCACATACCTGACAACCTACTTATTCAATCCATGGGCCTGACAACCTACCTCTTCAATCCATCTCTCTAGTCAACCAAAAACATGCTCAGGTGAATCCAACAACAAAAAACAGGTATGGAACAGATGATGGAAGCAAGCCATGCTTAGTTTAGGAACTGCGTTGGCAGCAACAACCTGAAGTTAAGGCATGGTATGTATTAGGAAAAGTACATGTGTGTTGTGCTTCTCCATAAATGTACGAGATAGATCAAAGTGCCTTCAGGTTCCATAGGTGCATGAATTATCCAGAGGTCAACTCATGGAAGAAATGGTTGGCTGCATGAAAATTTGTTGAGTGCCTCCATGCGTTGGTGAATGGGGAAAAGATGAAAAAACAGACTATCTTCCTCCACATATATTTTCATGCGCCATGATTGATACATGGCTCTTTTGGAGCTTGTTTCTCTCCACTTTTGATTCATTCACTCTTCCATGAGACTTAGGATAAAATAATTATCCTCACCATAGTCTTTAGGAAATAATAATATAATATTCCCTTGGAGATAATCCATCTATCTTAGCCCCTTTTGCTACTCTCTTAGCCCTCCCTTTCCCTACCTAGTGGAGCTTAGTCCCCCATACTTTTTTATCATGGTCAGTCTACATGCAATGATGTATTATATTAATGATATGAGTGTTTACATATACAAAAATAGGCTCACTCACCTTTATCATATAGGCTCTCTAGTCTAATCATCACATAAGCCTCCTAGCTTATAATCAATTGGCTCAGTAGCCTATAAAACATATTAACAATTCGGCTAGGGCTCGACCTTGGGGTATTACATTCCTCTGTCCTTATTTTTGCAATGTCCTCAGTGAAACTTATTTACATATTACCATCAAGATTTTCAAAAATCTTAAAAAATATGGGGGCATTCTGCCTGCATAGCATATTCTTGCTCCCAAGTTGCATCCGCTGGACTGTACCATATCCACTAGACCTTTAATATCTCTATGGCTTGATTCTGGAGCTGCTTGATCTTCCGGTCCAATATGCACAATGGATGCACTTGAAAAGAACCTTCTTTCTCCACCTGAATCACATTCCAATCAATAACATGATTAGCATCAAGTATATACTTTTTGAGAAATCACACATGGAATACATTGTGAATAGACATAGATGTAGGTAATTCAAGCATATAATTTATAGGTCCAATCCTCTCTAGTATTTCAAATGGCCCATAGTCACGAGTTGCCAACTTTGAACAGTTTCCCAACTTCTGGGAACTTATGTTGGCCTTTAACTTCAGGAATACATGATCACCCACATAGAATTCCTTGTGATTTTTTCGCTTATAAGCATAGATTTTATGCCTATCTTGAGAAACCTTTATATTCTTCTTTATTTTTGACATATTCTCTTCCATTTCCCTAAGAAACTCTGGCCCAACCACTACTCTATCTAATGGGTTGTCCCATCTTACTATTGTGTTGCACCTTCTGTCATAAAGTGCCTCAAATGGGCTCATCTTCAGAGATGCTTCATACCCATTGTTATAATAAAACTCTACCAAGTATAGATAGTCTTCCCATTTTGATGGTTTATCCATCACATACATCCTCAAAATATCCTCAATCACTTGATTCACCCTCTCTTTTTTCCCATCATATTGTGGATGATAAGTTGTGCTAAAATTCAGATTTGTTCCAAATCCTTTAAATAATCCTTTCTAGAAATTTGAGGTAAACTTTGGGTCTCTGTCAGACACAATTTTCTTGAGTATACCATGCAATTGAGAAAATTCCCTCATATAAATATCAACAATGTTAGTTTCTTTGTGAGTGAGCTTCAATGAAATTAAATGGGCATCTTTGGGAAGATTTTCCACCATTACCATGATAGAATCATGTTTCTTTCTTGTTCTTCGTAGTTTGGTGATAAAATCCTTTTTCACCACTTCCCATTTCCACTCAGGAATGGGTATTAGATGCAACAACCTAGCTAGGTGTCTATGCTCATCCTTGACCTAATGACACTCCAAACATTTGGCAATGTACTCAACAATTTATTTCTTCATTCATGGCCAATAATATTGGCTCTTGACAACTACATTTGTTTTTTGATACCTTGGGTGCCCAGCATAAGGTACATTATACATTTCCCTCAATATCATAATTTTCAATTCCTGAGAATTGGGTACATAAATTATGTTTTTGTCCATGAGAATTTCATCAATTTCGAGCTTGTAGTCCTCACGTTTCTGCTACAAATTACCTTGTTGTAATTTTTCCACTAATTCCATGTAATACAAATCTGATTTTTCATCCTCTGAGATTATTCCCTTCAAATATGATTGGTACATGTTGATGGTTGTAGCATTCAACTCATGCACTCTTCTACTAATTGCATCAACCACTTTGTTCTCTTTCCCTTTGATGTGTTTTATAACAAATTCATTTTCACTAAGAAATTCCAACCATCTGCTTTTCTTGGAATTTAGAGTTGGATGATCAAATAGATATTTTAGACCATGATGGTTTGTCCTCATCTCAAACCTTGTTCCCATAAAGTAGTGTCTCCACTTCTTCAAGGCATGCACTATGGTTTCCAACTCCAAATCATGAGTGGCATAGTGTCTTTCACGCTCCTTCAGCTTCCTTGATTCATAAAAAATAGCAAACCCATTTCGATTGAGGACTCCACCAAGTTCTTCTTTGCATGCATATGTGCATACCATGAAATCTTCATTTGGATCGAAAATCCTTAAAATTGGAGCACTGGTTAATAATTGCTTCAAGTGCTGTAAGCCCTTTTCACAGTCCAATGACCACTGAAATTTCAGTCCCTTCTTTTGCAAGGAAGTAGTGGGGTGTGCAATCCTTGAGAATCTCGCAATAAATATTTTTTTGTAGACAACAAAGGCCCATGAAGGATATGACTTATGTCACATTCTTAGGTGTTGACCATCCTCTAATGGCCTCAATATTTTTAGGATCCACTGCTATCCCTTCCTCGGATATGATATGTCCCAAATAATGAATTTGGTTCTGATAAAATGAGCACTTACTCAATTTGGCATCCAACTAATTCTCTCTTAACACGTGTAATACCATCTTCAAGTGTTTCTCATGCTCTTCTTACAAAAAAAACAATGACAAAATTATCCAGGTATTCTTTGAAAATACCATTCATTAAAAATATGAAGGCATTTGGTGCATTTGATAATCAAAATGGCACCATTGTGAACTCATAATGGCCATACTTGTTCTGAAATCAGTCTTGTTGATGTATTCATCTTTAATTCTTACCTAATGATAACCAGACTGAGATCAATCTTGGAGACTATTTTTTCATTCTTCAACTGATCAAAGAGGTCATCAATCATTGGAAAAGGATATTTATTCTTTAATGTTACCTTGTTCAACTGTATGAAGTCAATACACAGTCTCAATATTCCATCCTTCTTCTTCAAAAATAAAACTAGGGTACCCCAAGGGGACAAACTTGGACCTATATACCCCTTCTTCAGAAGCTCTTTAAGTTGTATTTGCAACTCCTTCAGTTCTGGTGTACTCATCATGTAAGGAGTCTTGGATATTGGAGTTGTTCTAGGCATCATATTTATAGAGAAATCAATATCTGTTTTAGGGGATAATCCTGGTATTTATTTAAATACATCCTCAAACTCCTTTAGGAATGCATAATCTTCAATATTTGACACCTTATCCTTAGGTATTTCTTCCATATGAGCTACAAATAATTGAAAACCTCTTCTGCAACATTTCTTCAACTGCAATGTTGAAATTTCTTTGACAACTATTGCCTTGGGAATTCCTTGGACTGTCCTTAGGTTCCCTTCCTCATCTAGGAAATTAAATGCCTTGTTATGACAGTCTAAGAAAACACGATGTTGGTCCAACCAATCCATACCAATTAGAAAGTCATAGGAACCTAAAGGAAATATGTTCAGATCTTCCTCGGTGCTCATCCCATTCATGCCCACTGGACATGACTTAACCAACTCATTAACATTTCTCTTGGCTCTGGTAGCCAATTGCACCAACCAAGATTTCCCATGATTTCTTCTTGGAAAATGCAATTTTACCACCACCTTAGGATCTATATAACTATGACTAGCTCCTTAAACAATTAAAATTGAAATGGTTTGGTTGTTGATCATACCTTCCACTTAAATCATGTGATTTAAACTCAAATTGCTTGTTGTCTAGGGCTGCATAGATCCTTGGTACATTTTTGCCCATGTCCTCCACTATTTCAACTTGATGTACATTGTGGAAAACTCTCACTTTGTCACTTTTGTGAGGACAATATCTATACATCTGATCACCTTTGCAACCCCAATATTGAATAGGTGGTTGCCTTGGCCTTTTCCCACCTATCTCAATCATTATAGGCTCTCTAGAAGTTGGTTGTCCCTGAGGAATGTTTCTAAAGAATGATGGCTCATTCCCTTTCTTCCTCTAATCCATCTTGAACTTCTTCTTGTCTTCCCAAGATTTTTGGAAAGTTGGATTTCCTTTATGTTGATCATATAGGAATTTATCTTGCCTTATGGTCTCCTCCAAAGTTTTGGGATCATCATATTGAATCTTATCACTGATCCAAGATGCCATCCCACTCAAATACCTTTGAATCTTAACTGTCTCATCCTTGATGAAGGAGACATACTTCAACAGTTCCAAAAACCTTCTTTCATACTCATCAATGGTCATATTTCCAATCTTGAGTTCAAATAACTCCTTCATTTTCGTCTCATAATATTTCTTATTCAAGAATTTCTATCCAAAATACTTATTGAATTCCTTCCAAGTAACATTTTTCGCTTTGATGTGTTGCACCTGCACAAGATGATCCCACCACATGGATGTATTTCCCTTGAGATGATATATATAAATTCTTCTTTCTGCATGAGAAGAATAATTATCCAATCGAAAATATTTTCTCATTCATAGCATCCATGTCTCTGAATCTTCATCCTTCTTGTGCTCACCATAAAATGTAAAAGGTTTGATTTTGCTCATTTCTCCACGAAGTTCATCCACCCCATATCTCTTTTGATTCTTCCTGATAGGGGATGAACTTGATATACCGTGTTCTCTCCTATTGGAATTCCTTGTGGAGCAATGGTGATGTCTGCTAACACTTCCTTGATATTCCTTACTCCTAAGGAGACCTATGAATTCCTGATTTTCTTGAGCCATTCTTCTTATCCAAATTGTTTTCAATTATGTCCAATCTCTTCATTAAATTCATGTTGAAGTCCTCCTTCTACTCCTTGGATTTCATAAGCCTTTCATGATCAACTTTATGAATTTCAACATCTTTCTGCAAATTTTTAATGGTCTCTACCATATTCATGTTTTCATTCTTTCCTTCTCCATGTCCATTGGACTTTGTTCCTTCAATACCCATATGGACATCCATCCCTCTGATCTCATATTCCTATCTATAATCCCCCTGTGTATCCTCCACTTCTATACCCTTTGAGTTGATCTTGATATGATATCGATATGATCTAGTTGTTTTTAACTCTATAAAATGTTCAACCAACATAACTTTGTCAGGCTAACTAACTCAACAATTTTATGAAAATATGAACCATTCTGGTTCAATAATATATCAGACTTATTTCTTCTGATTTTTTGAGAAATTAAATGTTTAGCTCAATTTTTGGGTGAAGAGTTATGTTCTATTTTCAAATATCTTTCCAATGAATTCTCCCTTGATCAATTCTTATTTTTGAGTAGGAAGTTATGAATATTTGAACAATTTGTCTTTGAAAACAACAATTCAGCACTAGCCCTCTTTTATCTCTATCGAAGTCTTATACGACCAAGGGATATGTCCGAGCGCTTATCTAATATGAAATCATATAGAGATTTAGGACTTCAGGTTCTGGAACTTCAAGCATCATAGGTTCTTATTACCTCATGTCTTATTTCTCCCGAATGTTGAACTAGCGAATCCTTGCACAATGCACCTTCATAGCTTCAGGGCTCCTCTACTTCAGAGATTCAAAAATTTGAAACTTCAGGCTTCAGAAGTTCTGCCAACTCCACACATCATTGCCTCTAAGCATCGAATGGGAAAATTCCTAGAGAATCTCTCTGAAGCTTCACACTTCAAAGGTTCTTGCATCTATATACTTACATTCCCCCAAATGCCGAATTTCGGAATTCTCAGCTGGCACTTTGGTGTTTCATTACTCTGGAACTCTGCTTCTTCAAGATTCGTAGGTTTTACCTTCATCATATCATGTTTCCTCTGAACGTGGAATTGGTGAACACCCAGAGAAGATATTCAGGCTTCGAACTTTGGAGGTTTCTGCAATCACATACTACAATTTATCTAAATGTCAAACCTCCAAACTTTCGAATTCTCAAAAAAAAACACGCCCTAGGAGGAGATACGTGGTAGAAGTATGGATATGACACATGGCCAATCTAATGGGTGACACATGTCGATTTCCAATTAGCAAAAAAGGTCTTTGAAAATCATGAAACATGATGACACGTGGCAAGCATCACATGTGTCCACGTCAACCTAGGTGACGTCAACAAGACACATCAATTCGGTGCTTCGTGACTTCGGCGCTCCAGAAATTTGAAAGTTTCCTCTCCAACATCCTTCAAAACTCCCAAACGTTGAATTTCTGAGTAGGTCCACATCACTCTCGGTGATGTCATCATGCCATGTCACTCCAACATTCCTGAACTTTGAAACTTTGGGCTTCGGAAATTTTCACATCAATATACTTGATAACTCCCAAATACCAAACTTCCGAACATTTGTTCCCCGGAGCTTCGGGACTTTAGAGCTCTGGGAATTCATAAAAATTCTCATCTACACACTTTTAAACTCTTGATGGTTGATCTTCTAAACTCTTTATCAGTTCCACATCACTCCAGGTGACGTCATCATGTCACGTCACTTCGGCGCTCCAAAACTTCAGGACATAGGAAATTTCCTCAACACAACTCCACATTTCTTTCGAACCCTGAAGTGGCTAACTCTCTGAACTGTGACTTTCCAGAGTTTTGGGACTTTGTTTCTTCAAGGATTTAGGCTTCAAATTGTTTTGGTGTTGATCACCATACAACCCCTGAACTGCCAAATGAAAAAATTTTGAACACTTGCAAATATGCGGACACGCATCTCCGATAATGGATGGTCCATATTGGTTTCAGACTTCGGGACTTTGGGGAAAACTCCACTCTGTGCAACCACAACCCCATTTCCCCGAACGTCGAACTTTTGAACCACTTGGGGGATCCAATGGTACACCTTCTCCCAAATGATGTTTGGTGGAGATTCACTCTAGGAGTTCCGGGCTTCAAGGATTTTTCCTCCTTTTTGTCAAAATATTTAAAATTGTCGAAGAAACGAAGTCCGAAGGACTTGAGGGGTTAACAACCATTCTACTTCCCTAGATTTTATGGTTGTGAAGGATCTTCCTTCCCCCGAATAGATCCGATGGCCCAAATATTAACTTTGTGGCCCCAAAGCCATGGTAACTTTGGTTTCTTTCCTCTGTTGGATTTCTTGAACCAATAAACCTTATGAGATTTCAAACATAATTAAGGTGTGCTCTCAGTTCTAGCTTGTCACTCATGGATGTCTAAAACTCAAATTTTGTCCATTTCGACAACAATTTTTTCTTAAACATTTTCTTTAATTTCACCTTACATGGCCCATCTAGGCTGAGTGTTGAAAACTGGAGCTCTGATACCATATTGTAGCGTACCCTGGGCCTCCCAGGTCGGGGCATGCCACATTACTACTTCAATTGTTTCTAATAATCAAATTGTAACATACCCATCAATAGACCTGCTGAGCTATGGCACACATAAACTGTAATATTCTAGATATAAAATAGTATGTAGAACATAAATAATTAGTGAGAAATGGTAGATAAACAATACTATAACGAGAACAACATCACAATAATACCATAATAGTACCAAAATAACACCAAAAATATCACTTTGATTATTGAGAGAAATGTTCACTTGCCTCTTCGAGGGGGAAACCTCCAGCAAAGAAGATCTCTATTACAATAATATCCAAGACAAACTTCTCATACCCTCGACTCCTATTTATACTAAATATGTTTATCAAAAGAACAGTCTAGAGGAAGATCCTTATAGAAGTGGAAGCTTCTATTAGGTCTTCTTACATTGGACTTATTCTTCCTTATTACTAGGTCTTATTAATATTGACCTTTATTACATGGAAATATATTATTCTAACTATGTGAGGGGTTAGGTCCCTAACATGTCCTCCCCCTTAAAACTATCCTTGTCCTCAAGGATTGAGATGAGGAAATTGTTGTAGAATAGTAGTTGGTTCCCAAGTGGCATATGTTGGATTTGTATCTTTCCACTGGACTAACACTTCCTTGATGGTTCATTGACATAGATGATGCTCACACTGGTCCAAAAATTCTTGCAGTTGTATCCAAATGGAGCCTTCTTCGTCCAACTCGGGAAGGTCAATTTGAGTTTGGCACTTAGTTCAAATCACCTTCTTTAAGAAGGAAACATGAAAAATAGGATGGAGCTTATAATGACTGGGAAAAGCTAACTGATAGGCCACCTGTCCTACACACTTGAGAACTGTATAAGGACAATGGTCATCCTTGAGGGAATTTTTCTTGTAAGGTTACAGTCAAAGAAACACCTGATCCCCTTCTGCAAATTGACGTTCAGAGTGACCTCGATCTGCTTATTTATTCATGTGATTTTGGGCCATGAACAAATTCTCTTTGATGGTACAGAGAATAGCCTCTCGAACTGTATGCATTTGGTCAACTCCCTAGACCTTTAAGACACCTACAAAATATGACAGAATTGAAGGTGTCTTTTTTCCATATATCACTTCAAAAGGAGTCATGGGGGTAGTTGTATGGTAAGACGTGTTGTACCACCATTCATCTAGTGGTAACCATTGAGCCCACTGATATTTCCTTTCTGATTCAAAACACCTCAAATATGTTTCCAAACACTTGTTGACCACTTCAATTTGACCATCATTATGGGGATTATAAGTTGTTTTGAGATGCAATTGGGTGCCCTAGATCTTGAAAATTTCTTTCCAAAAATTGCTAGTGAAAGTTGGGTTGTGATAAAAAACAATAGAATGTGACATGCCATGAATCTTCCTGATCCATGAAAAGTTGAGCCATAGTGGAGGTTGTAAATGGGTTTTGAAGAGAATGGAAATGAGCATACTTGGAAAGCCGATCAACTACCACCATGATGACTAATTTATTTCCTGATTTAGGTAAGCCTACAATAAAATCCATAGAGATATCCTGCCAAATAACAGGTGGAATCGTAAGAGGTTGTAGTGTTCTAGGAGATTTGACTGTTTCTCCCTTGTTACATTGACACAAATCACATTCAGGCACAAATTTATGAACGTCTTGTTTCATACCATCCAAGCAAAAATAACGTTTGACCAGGTCATAGGTTTTGGTAAACCCTGAGTACCCAGTTGAGGGTGTAGCATGAAGCTCAAAAAGTACCGTGGATTTAAGTTTTGAATGTGTACTTAAATACAAATGACCTTTGTATCGAAGCTCATAATTGAGACAAGAGTACCCTGAGGAGACTAGAGAATTGGATTGTAATTGTTGTATCAGATGTGAAATTTTGGAATCTTGTAGCCATTCCTGACGAACAACTTGGAGCCAATCTGTTACAATGAAGGAGAGAGAAAAAAGGGACCCTTTATCTTCATATTTTCTGGAAAGTGCATCAGCAACCACATTGTTTTTTCCTTTATTTTAAATAATCTCATAATCATATCCAAATATCTTAGTCACCCATTTTTGTTGGTCGAGGGAGGAAAGGCGTTGTTCCAAAAAATACTTGAGACTTTGATGATCTGTCTTAATTTAGAAGTGTTTCCACAATAGGTAAGGGTGCCAAAGATCCACGACATGCAGAATAGCCAACATTTCATTTTAATAGATTTATTTTCATAAGGATGATGCCAATTCCTTTCCCTAAAGCATCAAATTCCATGACAAAGGTCTTTGTGAAATCAAGAAGGGGTAGGACTGGGGTGGTGCACATAGCCATCTTCAAGGTTTGAAAATCCTGAGAAACTACGAGAGTCCATGTGACATAATGAATTTTAAGGAGAGCAATGAGAGGTGTTGCAATCTTTCCATAATTCTTAACAAACTTACGATAATAACATGTTAAACCAAGAAATCCATGCAATCTTTTTAGAGTCTTTGGGTGAGGCCAATATTTTTAGGATCCACCCTAACACCGGCCTTACCAACAATGTGACTCAAGTGCTCAACTTTTGAGGTGCAAAAATCACATTTAGATTGTTTGAGGAAAATTTGGTGCCACGAGAGTAGATGGAGAATTTGATCCACATGGGAAAGATGAGATTACCAAAATTTACTATAGATGAGAATATAATCAAAGAAAACTAAGACAAAATGATGGAGAAAAGGATGGAATGCATGATTCATGAGGCTTTGGAAGGTGGAGGGGGCATTACACAGGTCAAAGGGCATGACCAATAACTCATAGTGACCCTCGTGAGTTCGAAAGGAAGTCTTGGGTATGTCAACTTCTTTCATATGTATATGGTGGTAGCCAGAACGCAGATCAAGTTTAGTGAAGTACTGAGCACCACTCAGTTCATCCAAGAGATCATCAATGATAGGAATGGGGAACTTGTCCTTGATGGTGAGATTATTGAGGGAACGAAATTTGGGACACATGCAAAAAGTACCTTCTTTCTTAAGTACCATGACCATAGTCGAATAATAAGGGTTGGTAATGTGGCGGATAACACCCGATTGGAGCAATTCCTGCACTATTTTCTCAATTTAATTCTTTTGAGAAAAGGGGTGGAGATAAGGGCGAACATTGGGAGGAAGACTGCTAGGAAAAGGGGAATGGAATGATCATGAACACCATGAGAAGGAGGAAGGCCCTGACAGGTGGAAAAAACAACTTGATGTTTGGAAAGGATAGCTTGGAGCTCATGATGCACAGAGGGTGTCTCAACATCTTGAATAGAATGAAGTTGAGAAATGATACCAGAGTGGCCTTTCTTGAGGATGTTTTCCATATGATGAGAACTAATGATCTCAGGAGAACTAGTTGTGAGACCTTGGAATTGATACTTTTGTCCTTCCTATTGGAATTGCATGGTTAATTCCTTAAAACTTATAAGAATGGGACCCAAAGTGCGTAACCATTTAGCACCTAGCACACTGTCACAACCTCCCATGTCAATGGAAAACATATGACATTTCAGTTGGTAATGTCCAATTTGAAGACGAACATTTTCACATCGCCCACCACAGTTCATGGACCCACCATTGGCTATCATGATTTGAAAATTATTGACAGAATGAATATAGAAATTGGTTTCCTGGGCAATGCGACGATGAATAAAATTGTGGGTGCTACCACTGTCAACAAGGATGATGACCTTCATGTGCTTAATATATACAATGAGCTTGATCATTTGTGGGGGAGATAATCCAGTGAGGGAATGCAATGAAATAAGTGGGTCAACTTCAGGTGGGTCAGGAGGCTCTTGGGTCGGGAAGGGAGGGTTCTTCAACAAGTGGAACTATCACATCCTCTTCAGGAAAATATTCTGAGATGGCCATAAATAGCTTTTGTTCCTTACACTTATGCCCCAAAAACTATTTTTCATCACAATTATAGAAAAGAACCTTCAGTTGGAGTTCATCCATTTCATCCCTAGTTATTTTATGGACCTTGAGGGGAGTAACAGGGGGGTTAGGATTAGCGGTTTGAGGGTGAGGAACAAAAGGGGTTTTTTTGTTCTGGGAAAAAACAACTTGTTGGGCCTCTCTAGGATGTTTAGTAGCTTCCAACCAAGTGGGAGGGCAGGCCATGCAAATCTGGGATCGTATTTCATCCTTGAGACCACTGATAAAGAATTAGCAGAAGAACGCATCTAACATGCCCTCTGTTCGAAAGGCCAATTGCTCAAAAGCAGTGATGAAGTATTCCACTATGTCTGTCTATTTCAACTTGGTCAAATGACCTAGATAGTGGGTATCAGTATCAAAGTAGGCATAGATCTTAGCAACAAACTAGGTCCAGGCAATATACCCCTGACATGAATTTTTTTGAAATAATGTAATTGCAAAGTGTATTCTAATTATTATTGATATATTATTCATTGGATCAATCCCCATTGCAGATTGATCATGTTGGTGATTGTAAAGGACCAAATCCCCTTTTGCATATTGGTCAAAATATAATTGTAATAGGAAGAATAAGAAGTCGGCCCCAGAATATATTAAAGGTGGTTATAACCACCCACATTGAGAAGTCAACCCTGCCAGTGAAGAGACACTTTCACACATGCCAGAATTGTATAAATAAGAAGGCTAGAGCCTCACTTACACACACAATGACTTGTTCATTGAGAGACAAGTTTTGGAGCTACAGTTGAAGAAGAGAGAGAGAGAGAGAGGCGCATCCTTGGGAGAGGACGTTCTGTAGTTTTTTGAGTTATCTCTGGGTTTTCTCCCCCATGAGGGTTTCCCAAGATAAATGATATGTCTCTTGTGATTGTGTATTTCTCAGTGATCCTATCTTATGCTATTGTTATTTATTGAAATGAAAAGAGCTCTAATAATAGCTTAAACATTAACATGATTTCAGAGCTAAACTGAAGAGATAAACTTTCACAAGAGAAAGTGAAAAACATCATTATTGTCATACATGTAAATTAGGGCTTTTGTTGGTGAGGTATTTCAGCCCTAAAACCATCTAGAAAAGTGTGCCCTTCCTCAAGGATGACTTTGGCATCCTCGACGCAACTTTTCAGTGGATAGATCTCCTGAAAAGTGAAACCCTAGTTTCACAAAGTACCATAAAACCAAATTACCAGAAGTACCAGAAGTACTAGAGTACCAGAAGTACCAGAAAACTAGAAGAACTAGTCCAAAAATCCGTAGATCAAGTTTGAGGGGGAAAAAGTTGGATTTTCATAAATCTGACTGCACCAACTTACTCGCCTCAGCTCAGTGCATCTATCCCCAGGATCAAAATTTCAAAATTTGAAGTTTGAAAAATTAGGGTTTTCTCATAAAACCCTAAGTTGCAGTTGCAGTTGCAGTATCAATTGTGGTTGCAATACCAGTTGAAGTATCAATCATGGTACCAGTTGCAGTTACCCTTCAAATTTTCAAGAGTTGGTAATGATTACCATTTCTTCCAGATGGTGCCACCACCTACAAATGCTATCAGAGGTATGTACTCACATATGTTTAAATGGTTAAAATTTAAAGAGTATTTGCAGGAGAAGGGATCTCTTGCCATATATCCAGAAGGATCTCAAGATCCAAGACATTCAAAATAATAATGCAACTTAGGTTTGATTATTCTGAGATGCATCTATTTGTTATGAGATTATTTTGTTCAATGTTGCATGTTGAAGCTATGATCAAATTATTAGATGAATTCAAGTAGAGATCATAGAGTTTATTCTTTAACCTAACCTTATGTCAAAGAGAGAATATTGTCCTAGTACAAAATACAGGTTGAAGAAAACACTTTTCATCTTGAGTAAAGGAGACTTGGAAGGAAAGTAGCAGCACACTCAAGGACAAGACTCCAGGTTCCAGGAGAAATCTCTTGTGTTATTTCCAGGTTTCCCTGGAGGAATGTTTGATCAAAAAACTATGAGAATGTTATCCTCATTTCGTATTGTATTCCTTACCTTTAATATTTTCTTCAGAAAAGTTATAAGTGATAGCTCTAAAGGCGCTACTGTGATGATTGTTCCTGCTATTTCTTTATAATATCAAAAGATATTATTCTTTCTTGTTGTTTTGTTGACCTTGTTTTAGGTCACAGGTAATAACCCTGAGGAAGCTATAGTGAAGGTTGCAGAAGGAAATGTACTAAAGGAGAAACCTTAAAAGAAGAAATCATCATTGGAAAATAAGAAGGTGGCTTGTATAAGCTAAAGGGTCACTCAGAAGCTTCCATGACCCACACTATTGAGAATCCATGTGAACTTTGGAATAGAAGATTAGCCCACATCAACTACAAGGCACTACCATATGTATGCAAAGAAGTCATAGGTCTACCAAAACTCAAGGTTGACCATGAAGGCGTGTGAAATGGATGTGCACAAGGTAAGAACATCAAGAACCCTTTTCCGAAAAGAGATACCAAAGTAGAAGGAGTCCTAGAACTCATTCATTCAGATGAGTGTAGCCCAATGACATGATCCTCCATCAGTGCGTATGTACACTATGCATCTTTTATTGATGATTATTATCGTAAGACCTGGGTGTAATTTTTGAAATAAAAAGATGAAGTGTTCAGTAAATTCAAGGAATTCAAAGCCTTGATAGAGAATATTTTTGAAAGAAAGATCAAGATACTCAGGTCAGATAATGGAGGATAATAAACCTCAAAAGAGTTTGTGAACTTCTGCAAAGATGTCGGGATCAAGAGGGAGCTCACCACTCCCTACAATCCTCAAAAAAACTATGTGGTATAAAGAAAGAACAGAACGATAATGGAAGTAGTGAAGACCATGATCCATGATCAAGATCTTCCAATGTGCTTATGGGAAAAATCACCAATGATAGATGTATATGTGCAAAACCGATTGTCCCATAGTGCACTTGGGTTCAAGACCCCAGAAGAGATGTTCACCGGAAAGAAACCAGAGGTAAGCCATCTAAAAATATTTGGCTTCCCAATATTTATACATATTCTGAAAGAGAAGAGACACAAGATGGAACACTCAGGAAATAAGGGATATTTGTGGAATATTGTGAGGTATCCAAGGCCTTCAGGATTTATATACCAGGTCACCATCACATTGATATCAGAAGGTATGTAACCTTTGATGAAGATGCGGTGCTCAAGAAATCGAGAATATGTCATATTGAAGAAGTATATGAAGACGAATCCGTAATCCCCAAAGTTGCAGAATCAATGAGGGAGGTTCTTAGAGTTGCAGAACCAGTGAGGGAAGTCGTAACTTCCCCTGATGAGGAAACTCTAGAAGATCATGACATAGTAGAATTTAAATAACCTCCTCAAATGACAATCTCCCATAAGAGAAGGCCATCTTGGGAAAGAGAGATTATTCAAGATGGAGATAAGTATGGTGTTCTCGAAGGAACCACGAGACAGGTGAAGAGACCTAAGCCATTCTCTAGTCGTATGGATTTGACGTGTGATCTCCTAGAGAAAGAGCCTACTTTCTTTGAAGAATCCATTCATAAGAAAGAATGGGCAGATGCCATGACAAAAGAATACCAATCCATAATAAAGAACAATGTATGGGAAATAGTTCCCAGACTGAAGAGTAAGGATGTGGTATCTTCCAAATGGATTTTCAAAATAAAACATGTTGTTGATGGAAGTATTGAGAAGTATAAAGCAAGATTTGTTGCTCGTAGCTTTTCTCAAAAGGAAGGCATTGACTATGAAGAGACATTCACTCCTGTAGCAAGATACACTTTGATCAGAACCATCATAGCCCTTGTAGCTAAGATGAAGTGGAAGTTACACCAGATGGATGTAAAGACAGCTTTCCTAAATGGTTTCATCGAAGAAGAAGTGTATATAGAACAACCTCAAGTATTTTAAGTTGAATACAGGAAGTCTCATGTATGCAAGCTGAAGAAGGCTCTATATGGATTGAAGCAAGATCCTAGAGCTTGGTATAGTCGAATATATAGTTTCCTGATGATCTTGGGATTTATAAAGAGTAAAGTAGATTATAACCTTTACTTCAAGGTTATGAATGATGAGTTAGTGATATTATTGTTGTATGTAGATGACTTATTCTTAACTAGAGAAGAAAATATCATTACTGAATGTAAGAAGAGGCTCGCCTCAGATTTTGAGATGAAAGACCTTGGCCTAATGCATTATTTCTTAGGTCTTGAGGTATGGCAGAGTCCAGAGAGGATCTTCCTTAACTAAGGGAAGTATGCAGTTGAAATCATGAAGAGATTTGACATTTTAGAGTGTAATTCCATGAATACACCCATGGAAATGAAGCTGAAGTTGTTGGTCGACACTTTGTCAGAATTGATTGATTGCACGTTGTATAGGAAAATTATTGGATCACTAATGTACCTAAAAAACAATAGACCAAATATTTGTTTTTCCATGAAAACCTTGAGTCAGTTTCTGGTAGAACCCAGACATGTTCACCTAGTGGCTACAAAACATGTGATGAGGTATCTTAAGGGTACATTAGATTGTGGTCTCAGTTATGATGGAGATCATGATTTCACATTGAGTGGGTACACTGATTCAGATTGGGAAGGAAGTGTCTTTGATAGGAAGAGCACTTCAGAATGTTGTTTCAACTTGGGATCAACTATGATCTCATGGTAGAGTAGGAAGCAATCCAACATTTATCTCAACACACCAGAAGAAAGACAACCAGAGTTGCATAAAGATGATAGAGAATCATGTATTCCATGATATGTAGAAGCACATAGAGATCCGATATCATTACATCGGTGACATAGTGTAGAGAGGATTCCTAAAGCTCCAATATGTTAGCACAAATGAACAAGTTGTTGATGTGTTGACCAAGCCTCTATCTCGTGTAAAGTTTGAGCACTTTCGAGATAAGCTTGGTATAGTCCGAAAAGACCTTCCTCGAAAGGGGGAGTAGTGTTGTGATGAGATGAGACAAGTACTGTGCTTCCAACTTGATTTATGTGACGTAAAGCTAGTCTAGTATCTTGCTTCCAACTTGATTATTGTGACGCAAAGCAAGACGATTATATGAAACTAGTACTGTGCTTCCAGCTTGATAGCTGTGACATAAAGCCAGTCTAGTATCTTTCTTCCAGCTTGATTGTTGTGACGTAAAGAAAGCCGATGAGGTGAGACTAGTATTGTGCTTCCATCTTGATAGTTGTGACGTAAAGCCAATCTAGTATCTTGCTTCCAGTTTGATTGCTGTGACATAAAGCAAGACGATGAGATGAGACTAGTACTATGATTCCAACTTGATAGTTGTGACATAAAGCCAGTTTAGTATCTTGCTTCCAGCTTGATTGTTGTGACGTAAAGCAAGACGATGAGATGAGAATATTACTATGCTTCCAACTTAATAGCTATGATGTAAAGCCAATATAGTATCTTTCTTCCATCTTGATTGTTGTGATGTAAAGCAAGAAAAGTATTGAGATTCCAAGCTTGATAGTTGTGACATAAAGCCAGTTCAGTATTGTGATAATGAGCTAGCCTCATGTTATGATGATGATATATTAGTTTTATACTAATCCATATTGATGCAGATGATGATTACATTCCTTTGAGAATGACGATGTTGCTGACGAGAAAAATTTTGATGATTTATAGATACGTCATTCAATGTTCCAAGATGATATTGATGATGTTTTCCTCATGATGTTGTTGTTGATGCAGTCCTCTCTCTCACTTGATGTTGTTATAGAATACACTTCTTGTTAAGGGGGAGTGTTGAAATAATGTAACTGAAAAGTGTATTCTAATTATTATTGATATATTATTCATTGGATCAATCCAGTTTGCGGATTGATCATGTCGGCTATTGTAAAAGACCAAATCCCCTTTTGCGAATTGGTCAAAATATAATTGTAATAGGCAGAATACAAAGTTGGCTCCAGAATATATTAAAGTTGGTTATAACCAACAAGATTGAGAAGTCGGCCCTGCCAGTGAAGAGACACTTCCACACATGCCATAATTGTATAAATAAGGAGGCTAGCACCTCACTTAGACACACACTTACTTGTTCATTGAGAGACAAGTTTCAGAGCTACAGTTTAAGAAGAGAGAGTGAGAGAGGCGCATCCTTCGGAAAGAACTTTCTATATTTGTTTGAGTTATCTCTTGTCATTATATTGGCTATCTATAATAAGGAAGTTTTGTTGGGTTTTCTCCCCCATGAGGTTTTCCCCGGATAAATGATGTGTCTCTTTTGATTGTGTATTTCTCAGTGATCCTATATTATGCTATTATTATTTATTGAAATGCAAAGAAATCTAATAATAGCTTAAACATTAACAAATTTTTGGGCCATTGCCACCATTGCCACCGTTCAAGATCTAGATAGAGGACATCATAGTGAATTTTGTCCAACTCGTCAGTAATACCATGCAGATAAAAATAATGCTCCATTTGAGTGACCCAACCTGTAGGATCAGAGCCATCAAATTTATTGACCTCTACGCGGGGAATGTGGGGTTCATGATGAAAGGAGTTGGAGTGAAACTGTGGAGACTGAGAGGAATCACCAGCATCGGGTTGTGCTAATGAATAAGGAACCATAGGGAGGTTCAACAATTGATTGACAATAGACTGGAGGGGGGTCAATTGGGTTGTGAGGTTGGCTTCCAAGGTGTCAATGGAGGAATTGGTGGAATCCAGTTGAGATGTTCGATTTTCGATGGAGACATGGGCTTGATTGACGAAATTTTGGAGATCTTGGTTGCGAGTGGTGGCCATTTGGAGAGGGGACGTGCAGGTAAGGAAAAAATGGATGGGTGGGACCACCAAAAAAATGACTTAGAAGTGATAGGTGTTGGATCATGTTGTCATTGATGCCAATGGTTTGATTACTTGGGAGATTGTTGGATCATATGTCATTGATGTAAATGGTTTGGTTTGATTGATGTCATTGGTTGATG
>JZKD02S0240364.1:457762-470668 GCA_000966675.3 Picea glauca | reverse complement strand
TTTTTAGTGCAGATGAGATGGATTTTGAAAATGCTATGGGGTTTTGTTTGTTTTTAGTCTAGCATTTTCTGATCGTGGTTCTATTTTTCTTTTCACATCAATGGGGTTTTGTTTTAAGTGCAAATGAGATGGATTTTGAAAATGCTATGGGGTTTTTTTTCTTTTTAGTCTATCATTTTCTGATTGTGGTTCTATTTTTCTTTTCACATGAATGGTGTTTTTTTTTAAGTGCAGATGAGATGGATTTTGAAAATTCTATGGGATTTTGGTTTGTTTTTAGGCTAGCATTTTCTTATCATGGTTCTATTTTTCTTTTCACATCAATGGGATTTTGTTTCTAGTGTAGATGAGATGGATTTTGAGAATGTTATGGGGTTTTGTTTGTTTTTAGTCTAGCATTTTCTGATCGTGGTTCTATTTTTCTTTTCACAAGAATGGGGTTTTGATTTTAGTGTAGATGAGATGGATTTTTAAAATGCTATGGGGTTTTGTTTGTTTTTAGTCCAGCATTTTCTGATCATGGTTCTATTTTTATTTTCACATCAATGGGGTTTTATTTTTAGTGCAGATGAGATGGTTTTTAAAAATGCTATGGGGTTTTGTTTGTTTTTAGTTTAGATGGGATGGATTTTGAAAATGTTTTTTTATTTAGTTGTTTTAGTTTGCTTTTAGTCTAGATGGGATGGATTTTGAAAATGTTTTTTTTTATTTAGTTGTTTTATTTTGTAATTGATATAATTGAGTTTTTTTTTGAGGTGGTAAAATTTATCATAACTTACTTGTTAGTTAAGAGTGAACTACATTTATTACTAATTTTTCAGTAAGTAAATAAAGATTGATGCATCATTTTTATTCGAAGAAAATCATATCCCTTAAAATAATCCATTCTCAATAAGAAACAGATTTGCAAATTGATATCCCTGAACCATATTCACATAATAAATCATTTTCTAGTTACTGTTGTTTTTTTCTTTTTACTGCAATGGTTTAAAAACGTATTTTATTTTTATAGTAAGTAAATAAGGATTGATGCATCATTTTTATTGGAATAAAATCACACCGCCTAAAATAATCCATTCTCAATAAGAAACAAACTTGCAGAATTGATATCCCTGAACCATATTCACATAATAAATTATTTTCTAGTTATTGTTGGATTTTTCTTTTTACTGCCATGGTTTAAAAATGTATTTTGTTTTTATAGCAATTCTTCTAGTTGTTTTGTTAAGTAATTTAAATTCTTTTATCTTTATTAAGTTGTTTTATTTTGCAATTTAAATTCTCCTATCTTTTATTTAGTTGTGTATTGAAATTAGATTTATTTTTGGAAATTAGTCATTTAGTTGTGTATTGATTGAGTTGTTTTGTTTTCTAACTGACATTTACATTTTTGGATTAATCATTTTTCATTTGTTATATGTTCAGATAACATCTTATTTTTCGTTGATGTGAATTTTTTCATTTTATAACCATGATTAAAAGGTGTTTTTACTATCTTTTAATTAGCTGTGTTTTGTTTTGTAATTAACATTTACTTGGTTTTTTTTTATGCATAAACCACTTTGCTATGTTTATATAGTAGATAATTTTCTGATTATTGGCAGAATTCTTTTAAGGATGATAAAAAATTAGTTGTTCTCTCTTTTGTTTAACTATTCTATCTTTTATGGGGGGCTTTCTTCAGTAATTGATATTCACTTTTCCTTACATAATGGTAAGCTTTTATGATAGCTGACAAACTAGAACTTCTCTGTAAACACGGTTAAGCTGCATCTCTATAATGTGCATTCTACTTTGGTTTTATGCATTGGTGGTTCATTCCCTCCGGATGATTGGCAACGACGCCCAAGAATGGTGGGAAAGGAGTTATGCACTTGTTGGTGTAGAGTCGAACTAGGTCGTCATGACCCGGTGGATGGACATCTTGCAGGAACCCAGACGAGGCTCAACCCCTCAACCGCAGAATGCACATGCAAGACCTAGCAGATGGACATCATGCAAGAGCCCAAACGAGGCTTGACCCCTTGACCCAAAATGCGCATGCAGAGGGTAATTTATGAGGAAATTCTTGAGGAACATATGCATTCTACCATTGATTTGTCATCTTCAAACCCTCATGTAGATCATGCACATGGAACATGAAGGTCCTTTGGCCACATAATGTGAAGGGACTTGATAGAATATGGATTCGTGTAGGAAAGAAGAGCAGATGTGGTCTCATTGGTGGTGCAGAGCAAAGAGAGGAACCCCACCATTCCCACCATCAATCGCTTATCTCGAGTAGGCAACAAATAGGTATCTATATTGATTATGTTTGTTCATGATAATACTAATGTATTATCCTTTTGTATTCAAACCAAACATAATAGAGCAGAGAACTCTTGCAAAGAAGAGCAAATAGGGTAATGGGTTGTTAAGCTCATTTTTTTTTAATTTCTCTTATTGCTATTTATTTTATTGTTGTTTTTTCTATGTCAATGGTTATCTCTCTATTGAGTAAAACATGTCCATGCTTTAATTTTTTCTCTGCTTGCAATGTGTTTCTAGATTTTGGATTTTTTAGTTTTGTTTTTGTATTGCTTGCATTTGGTTTCACATGGGAGATGAGATGATAGTTTGCATGGTTAAAACCTATATCTATGTGCCTATATATGTAGAAATATTGTGGAGGGGTTTTGGTGAAGGTTGGGTAGTCTGCAAAAGAAAAACACTATCAAATCTACTCTGAAGGATTCTTATTCAAGGTATTTCTCATTTATTCCCCACTAGACTAGAATAAGAGCCCCTAAAGAATTTGTGTTATATTTTATTAAAAAAATAGAAGAGTTTTTATAGAAACTTGGAAAAGAAAATTCTTTAGGGCTTTGGGGATATTCTTCCGATCTACTCTGCTATCTTGGTAGGAGTATCCAATTTTGGAACTGTGTAGTATTCATGTTTGCAATATTTTCTTGTTTAAGTGTTCAAATTTCACTATTTATCCAAGTTTGGACATAGAAAATGAAAACACAATGTGATTTATACGATAGGTTAGTCTTTGGTTTAAATACTGATATTTTTTTCCTTGAATTTTAAAACTTATTTTTTAACTTGCAGATGTAATATTTGTACATGTATTTTCCCTGTAATATTTGTACATGTATTTTTCCTGTTTTGGTACTTCTTGAGATTTGTTGCCATGAATCTTTTTATTTTTTAATCAAAGAAACTTGATGGCCATATTTGTCTCATGTTTTATTTATTATCTTTATTTTTTAATAATAAATTTGTCTGGTTGTTAAATTTAGAAAACAATTTTGCCTCCAAAATTATGCATTTTAACAAGTGTATTTGCTACATTATTTCTGTTCACTTTTTTAGGATCATGTATAAAATCATTTTCCAATTAATTGTATTTTCTACATTATTTCTGTTCATTTTTAAGGATCATCTATAAAGTCATTTTCCAGATAGATAGTCATCTAAGTTTTAACACTAATAATTTTAAGATATTAATAATTTGGATTTACAGATTTCTCTATTAGAGATAAATTCGATTGGAAATATAATATTTTATTCAACATATTTTTTTGTGAAGTGTGTACTTAATTTATTGTTGTCAATTAATTTTTTATTGTTTTGAAAAAATTTCATTGTCGAAGGGTTGCATAAGTATATACCCTTCTCACTGAAATTAAAACCCACCCTTCAAATTTTATCACTGCTCATGTGATTTAGAAGCATTGCACGGATTTTGAACCGTGTCATATATACCTATTTTACAAGGAAGATTTGCATTTTATTTTTTATTAAGGATTTTAAAATTGTATTTAGAATATGACATCTAAATTTTTAGTAAAATTAATTCTTTTTATTTGAAAATAAAATCAATTTATTAAAAAATTGACATAATCTAATGTGTATACTTATTATTCAAAACAGAGCTACGTAATCTTATTTTCCTATTAAAAACTTTAAAATTGTATTTAAAAATGACACCCCATCACGATCTTCTTTTTCTATTAAATGTTAGAGATAATGCTCACATTAATGTTGTGTGCTAAGTTTGGGGATTGGCTTAAGGTTTTATAGGAGACTGTTGAGATATTATCTCAACCTAAATCTCCAAGATTAGAAATAGTTGGATCTCACTCCAACTATATGTACTCCAACTATATATACATGTAATGTATCTGTGTGCATGTGTGTGCAATACAAACTATTTTCTATCTGTGAATCCTGTGCAATGGATGCTCTTCAATTTTGCAATTTGGTATTAGAGCAAGGACATCCTTGACTCTCTTATGAGAGGGGTTGTGATCATGCTTATTCTGCAATAATTAAAACTGTGTCAATAAGATAACGTAGGTATGTGAATTTTCTGTAGAAGAGTGGATTGGATTAATTTTATTTTTTAGTGTTTGTGTGTAAAGAGGTCTGCATGGAAGAATGTGAAGCACAACGTGGAGAAAAATGGAAACTCGTTGCATGACTAATTGAAATTGCTGGAGACTTAAATAATTGCTTGGTCACTTGGAGGATTGCAAGGAGTCCACCCCAAATGGAGACAATGGAAACGAAAATAAATTATGACATGCACAAATTTAAAGTGGGCCGAGAGCATTCTATTTCCCGGACTCGGCAAATTCAATGCTGGAAAAACACATGAATTCATGTTTCAAAAAATCTTGTTGCATATCATTTTCACGACCGATATTGTGCCCAAGACTATGAGGATTTTGTATATCTTTTAACTCAGTTGATTTAAAGAATAGTTATGATGATAGCAACGCCACGAATATCAAGGATCTTGGTTTGTGAGTTCATTCATGGTATCGCGTTGTCATGGTGTTACCCTTATGGCTATGTCTACGCCTTTGTTGCAAGATGGTGCTACTTAAAGAGAAATGCCAGAGTCAAAGACTTGCTCATGAGTTATGATAACATGGTTTTTTACATGGAGTTGTTCGTTGCTTGAAGTTTAAATGTTGCAGATTTATTGTGCAAATATTTTTTAATATACTGATGGGACTTGTTGTACTTCAGTTCTTCAATATCAACAATTATAAGTTGTCTTTGTGTATAGTGTTATAGATGTGTTTAAAGAAGTTCAGTTGTATGATTGACTTTTGAAAATATCTAGTAATTAGATCACTATCCTATATAACTGTCGAAATTTTCTCTTTGGGGGAATTTCACAGATGGTAGTGTATCCATAGGATAGTTCAGTATCAAGATTGTCCTTCGGGAGATCAAGAAGCATTAGTTCTACAAAGAACGTCAAAGATGGTCATAATATTTTGTACTTTAAATGTGTCAAATGGGAAGCTCGAATGTGTGGAGAAGAAAAGAGCGGAAGTCAAAAGATTTAGAGTGGGTGTAAGCGCTGATGAAGACCAGTTAGAAAAAGAAAAATGAAATTTTTTGTAATTGTGATTTCAGTATTATAAGTTGTTTGAATGTAAGCATTAAAGGGGGGTATTAGAGATAATGCTCACATTAATGTTGTGTGCTAATTTTGGGGATTGGCTTAAGGTTTTGTAGGAGACTGTTGAGATATTATCTCAAATTGAATCTCCAAGGTTAGAATTAGTTTGATCTCACTCCAACTATATATACATGTAATGTATGTGTGTGCATGTGTGTGCAATACTGACTATTTTCTATCTGTGAATCATGTGCAATGGATGCTCTTCAATTTTGAAATTTTAAAAACTTTAAAATTATATTTAAAAATGACACCCAGTCCGTCACATGACTATTAGAAGAAGAGTTAATTAAAAAGATTGTATTTCAGATATGAATGACACCCAATCCTTCACATGATGATTAGAAGAAGTCTTAATTAAAAAGATTGTATTTAAGATATGAAAATGATTATGATTTTTCAGTATCATGGTTGATTCTTAGGCAAATGTCATGGATCAATGATTAAAATTGAATTTTCTTACTCATTTTAAACCTATTTTAAAAAGATAATTTAAAAAAATATTCCTAAAAAAATGTAAATTTTTGAAACCATTTATTATTTATGAAGGGCAATAAATATCATAAAATATCAAAAGAATGGTTATATTTTCAATAATCTATCAATGGCTATAATCCTTATTCTAGTTGATTTTTATTTATTCGGTGATAAGGTGTACCCTTCCACAACATTAAATCCATTACATAGCTCACACCTACTTAAATATACCTTCCATGGTGTATGCACTATTTTATGTGTCACTTAATAACAACTTCACAAAGAAGCTTATACACCTTGTCTTTGTGAATCTCCACTTGAATTTATGTGCTATGAGCATTGCCAATTTTTGTCAATATGGGATTTGGCATAGCATTTAGTTTGCATGCTTCATGGTTTTTAATTCCACACTCACTATAATGTCATTTTCTTTGTTATCTTTGCATCCAACACTCTCCATAATGTCGTTTCCTTTGATATCTTTACTTTTGCTCTTGACTCTATAAAAAAAATAATTAATCATAACAATGTAAATTATAATGACATTAAAAACTTATCAATAAAACTATTATAAATAAATAGTTAATTGTCAATTTTGAAGATCACATACAAGTGTTGCCTCTGCCTCCACCTCCTCCCCCTCTTACTTAATGTGCAGGTATTTATCAATACAAATTAACTCTAAGGCTATAACCTTCATAGTATAAAATGTAATTTGTTAGAATCCTATCTAGATTTCCCAAGCTATCTAAAGTGTGCAATAGTACACTCATTTACCTATTTCTATTATTCAGCAGATAATAAATCAGAAATTAACAACTTTATTGGTTAAATTATACAAAATAACAATTTCGTTGGTTAAATTATGATAGAGAATAACAAGGACTTGATTTTATGTGGGGTCATTTTAGTCTTAATATTAATCGGCGTTAGGCATTTTAAGTGAAGGGATGAAAACCTTGTTTCAAGCGATTTGGAGACGGGATGGAGGGCAACAAGGAACCAAGGGGTGCAACAGGCTATTTCAATTTTTTTTTAGTGGGAAATGTCCAGAGTAAGCCATGGATGCGGCTTGTTTCAATGTTGGTATAGTATGGAATGGATGGCCTCTTCCGTTTCTCCTTTGTCCTTACCATCGTATTTTACAAAGGCTTTAGTTTAAGTTAGACTCTCACTGGTTTTAGCACTGTTTGTTTCAACTATTTTTATCGTTTTTTTCCTTTGAGTGCGTGGAAGTTATTACTGCCTACCCTCTTTTCCAGACATTAACTTCTATTCTTGATAACTGAACCTCTTCTGTTGGGATCGGTGGTCTTTTCTGCTTCTCTCACCGGTTTTTGGTATAGTGATTCATAGGTGGAATTTAACTATTGTATCTGTCAGTATCTCATTTATTCCTTATCTCCCCTCTTAGAACTTAGAAGATATCTTAGCCCTTGATTTAATCACGTTAATTTAAGTGCCCTCCATGTGGAATCCTGATGGATAACCATCATTTGGAGACTTTAAATGCAGAGGTAAATGCGTTATTAAATGAGCCAATTGATGGTTTATGGAGGGAGGATCTAGTTAATATTCGTCATTGTTCACCGGGAGTGTTTACAAGGAAACAATCCAAAGATGCTTGTTCAGCGGGTGTTCAGACAAACACACAGATATTATGCCATAGCTCAGAGCAGGAATTGGATCCTTCCTTAGACACCTTTCTACTAGCCCTATCAGAGTCTTCACAAGGTGTTCCGTCTCAGAATCCGGTGTTCAGGCTAAAAAAACCAGTAAAGTGAATGGTTATTCTAGTTATCGTTTTAAAATTCCCGGTCCTACTCCAGCTCGGAAGAGCTGAAGATAGTGGTTGGCAAATAAATCAGTTAAAATAATGGTACTAGGTTTGGACATAGGGTTGGAGGACACTTGCAAGATGGCTCTTTGTGGCTTAGTGGGGAGATTCGCATATAGTAATTTATGCATGTAGAACTGCTCAGTTTGGCTAGAGCAGGTTTGGTTTGTAGTTTTAGGATATATCCCAGAGGTATATTTCTTAACTAAAGGATGGATAGGGTTTATATGTGATTGTCCGGAAGATGTTGTGACTCTATTAGTAAGGAGATGGGTCAATGGAAATAATAGTCTCATGCTCAAGAAATGGCGGCTAGCATTTAATCCAGAGACTGAATATTTCTCCTTAAGGCATTTGTGGGTTCTTCTTTCGAGGTTACCTTTGTATTTGTGGAATGAGGGAGCACTAGTGGCCATTGGAAATTCTCTAGGAAGTTTCATCATGATAGATAAAATTAATTTGGAGGTGCCAACTAGGAAAGTAGCAAGGGTGTTGGTAGAATTGGACATTTATTTGGGGTTGTCGGATACATTAGAGGTCGAGTGGCAGGGTATTCGTTGTCTCCAAAGATTAGACTATCTTGGGATACCATTCATATGCAATTACTATTGAAGTACTTTGCACTTGCGACGAGAATATAAAGGTGATGAAGAAGCTATAAAATATCAGGAAGATACTAATAATTATTATTGTACCCTAGACTCATCTGTGGAAACTGGTTTCTATGGTTTTGAGGAAGGTAATAGGGACCTAAATCATCCTAGTAGATTGGAGATTTTCTCTTCCATTATTGGTAAGTTACAAGCACATTTCTCTATTTTTTTCAATTCACTTTCGGTGTTGGAACATGACATTATAAATTCTTTTATTTGGTTGAAGAGAGTTACTTCAAAGCGGACCTTGCCATCGTTTGCTGACACAGGGATTTCAATTCTAAATTGTCTTTCTCACGGGGGTCAAGATTCCTTACTTACCTCGATGAGTGTAAACCCGCCTCTGGATCCAGTGACTCACACTAACCATTTGGTTTCATGTAGAGTCCAAAAATCCTCTAGTTCTTCTCCCGTGGAACCTCCCATTCCTACTGAACCCTTGAGTAGTCTGGAGACTAGTCATTTGTTGACACGTTATCTGATTTTGCCACCTGGGTATACAAAACCAGAAGAGGAGGAGACAACCCTCTTTGTTGTTTTGGACTCACTGATTCTTTTCATCCATGGAAATGACACATCGGTACCTTTACCAGTTTTTCTTGGGAAATCAACTATTAATCTAGTAGTTGAAAGTGGGGAGGTCAGTTGCTCACGTTCTATGGAGGGTGAGGCTGGGAAAGAATTTTCGTGGTCCTGGGGTTTGGGAATTGAATACTTCCCTATCAAAAATCAAAGTGCAAGAAAACAATCCACACTTGATACAAAAGTTGACTCTGTGTCACATTTTCCTACCTATGGTGGGGCCCTTATAGCGTTGAAGGCCCTTGGGAGATCTAAGTAATGTTATTACTCTCACTAAATTTAAGGGGGATTGGAGGCTCCCTAAAAATGGCCTCGGTTCATAGTGTTTTGGATAAAACTTGTCCAAATATTTTTTTTCTTACAAGAGACTTTATTTCACTCTGAAAAGGCTCGTAACTTATTTCAAATTCTGCGGTCGAAGTGGTATTGTTGTGCCGCAAAATCAATTGGTAATTCTGGAGGATTATTGGCTACTTGGGATCCAACTTATTTTGATTTGATTCCATTCCTGACGTGTGGTGGGATCTTTTTGACATGTTACTTCTTAGATTCCAAAAGGCAAATAAACTTCCTTAATGTATACGAGCCTTGTGTGGAGTGCAATTTTTTCTGGGAAAGATTGAAGTCTACGGATTTGTTTTCTCTGGAAATTCTTATATTAGCAGGTGACCTAAATTTGACTTTATCGGCAGGTGAAATTTGGGGCGGTGTGGATTCCTTGGGATCGTTGTCTCGTTTTTTCACCAATTTGTTTCATAAAAATAAGCTAATTGATATAATGTCGGGGAAAGTGCCTCCTACCTAGAGAAATGGTCGAGAGGGAGAAGCTTTTATAGCTAAAATACTGGATAGAACCTTATTTTCTGAGGATTTAGTGGTTGTGACTGGCATCTATAGAGCTTGGGTGGAATTCCCATTTATCTTAGACCATGTCGTGATTTTACTCCAGCTGGACCTTCCTACGATTTCCAAGGCTTATCTGTTCAAATTCAATGCTTTGTGGAGTTTAGAAATTGGTTTTACTTCTATAGTTCAAAAACTATGGAGAGATCCTATTTATCTTCAGGAGACTAGTAAGAAGAAGCGTCATGTCTAGAAATTGAAAGATTTAAAAGTACTTATAAAAGTCTGGCAGAAGGAACAAAGAACTATAAAAAATGCTAGGCTCGGTGGACTGGAAAATGAGATCACCTTCAGACTACAAAATTTGGCAGAGGGAAACTATCTAAACTTGGTTTATTTGTCATTAAAAGAGTTGGAACAAGAAATGAATACTTTACTAAATGAAATTGAGGAGCAATGGCATCAACAAAGTTGAGCAATCTGGATTCAGAGTGGAGATCTAAACACAAAATTCTTTCATAATTTCACAAGTTTTAGATGAAATCATAAGTATGTTTGGGAGATACAAGATGAAGAGGGACTAGTCTACAGTGGTCAGGAAAATATTAAAGAAGCAATTTTAAAACATTTTAAAGATTTTTATAATAAACATGTGGCATTAAATACTGGTGAACATGTTAGAGTGGTTGCATTGTTTCCAAACATGTTAATTGACTTAGAGGCTGATGCCCTATATAAACCTGTTGACAAGGAGGATCTGAAGAAAAATTTATCAAATTTTAAAGTGGATAAGAGTCTGGGTCCAAATGGCTGGACAATGGAGTTTTTTAAGCATTTTTTTGATATAGTTGGAGAGGGTCTTCTAGAAATGATTGAAGAGTCTAGAACAAAGGGATTTATTCTATGAGATTTAAATTCAACTTTTATTACTTTAATCCCCATAGTAAACAAACCTCTTCAGTTTGGAGATTATAGACAGATCTCTCTATGTAATCTTGGTTACAAGATCATCTCAAAGTTAATAGCTAATCAGATTAAACTGATTCTTTTTAGAGCGCTCTCAGAAGAGCAGTTGGGTTTCTTATAGGGGAGACAGATACATGATTCCATAGGAACAGTCCATGAATGTATACATAGTATCAAAAAGAAGAAACCAAAGTCTTTGGTTTTAAAGTTGGATCTACAAAAAGAATATGATCGTGTTAACTGGGACTTACTGGCATTCTACTTCTCCAAATCAATATGGGCCTAAGTATGACAATTTGGATAATGATTTGTGTGGTCTCTACTTCTTATTATGTCTTGATTAATGGAGAAGCTACTGAATTATTTAAGAGCGGGAGGGGCTTAAGGCAAGGCTTCCCCTTATCACCTCTGCTTTTTATCTTAGTGATGGAAGGTTTGAGTCTTCTATTGAAATAAATTCAAAGAGAGGGTAAGCTGATAGGTATTAAAGTTTCCAGATCAATAAATATATTGCATATTTTATTTGTGGACGATGTGATCATAATGACAGGCGCAACCATGCAAGAGTGGTGGGATATAGATAAAGTTCTTAAATTTTTCAGTTTGACCTCCGGATTAATGATAAATGTATCGAAGCCCACATTTCAGCAAGCTAGTCTATCAGATCAAGATCTTATTATGTTCAAAGCTTTCTTTCCTTTCAGATTTATGGAGTTGGAAGAGGGGTTCAAGTATCTTGTTTTTTTTGTGAAGGTAGGAGCTCAATGCTCGGAAGATTGGCGATGGTTGATAAAGAAGTTGGAGAACAAGATAAATAATTGGTGCTATAGGTGGATGTCTTTAGGAGGATGCCTTACTCTCTTGAAAGAAATGTTAACTAGTCAACCTATTTTTTGGTTGTCCCTGGCAGTTGTCCTGTGTTCCATCTTGAACAATCTAAGGAAACTCATGTACAATTTTATATGGAAAAGGAATAGTGACTCCCACCAAATTCACCTGTGAAATAGGGAACATATTTCCCTTCCTAAGTCATATGGGGGTTGGGGCATTGTAATGATCCCAAGCCAAATTCTTTCTTGGAATCACTAACTACTACTAATTTATTGAGTTATTAAGTGCATAAAATATTCATCAACACATGTAGATCACAATATATTCAAGATGTAGAAGCACAAGCAAAGATCTGACCTTTTTATTATGAGCAATGTAAGATCAATACAATAGATGGCCGATCTGGCATAAACCTCAGATGGTCATATAAGAAATAGATATGAGCTGCTAAAAAATGCTCCCGACAATACAAAATAAGCCTCCAAAGGCTGGATATACAATGAAGACTAAATCAAGCAGATCTGAGCCATACTAATGCTCAACCTCCAAGCTGGAAAGTGCCACGTCCTGCTAGAATGCTGAAGCCCTCAATAATTCTGCCCTTCTACCAAAAGTGTTCAATCATCCCGGGAAATATGCCAAATGATTGATCGGGCAACTGTAAGGACAACCCAGATGTCCAAATTCCCAAATCCACTCTCAAACCCCGTAGAATCTGAATTTCCCACTAAATGGGGTGCCCCACTAGAGGACTGAAACCCTAACTAGTTCGACCCTGATGAAGGAGACCTCCAAATTTTTTGAAACTCTCCAATAATATAGATTGGGCTATGAGATTCCCATGGGAGAAGTTTTGGACTCAGATCTCAAGCAGATCTCCCTAGATCTAAGTTTTACTGAATTACAGGACGTCCCCTATGGCTCTAAGATGTCCCAATCTGTAGACAACTGTAGAATGATGATAACCCTCCAGAAAATCCCTCAAACTAATGGTGTTTCCCTTTCAAACAAAACCCAACTGTCGGAATGGCCCCATGCCCTCAAGATAAGTTGGATCAAACATCCCTTCAGATGATGGTGCACCCTTTGCTAGAAACACAAGAACAATACTACTTGCTACCTTCTGAAGTGCTATATGGAGATGGGTTGAGACTAGAATGGTGTGGAGGAGTCTTTCATCCCCGAGACCAAGCTACGAAACAAGGTGAGTGGATATTTCACCACTGAGTTTCTCACAAGGGTTTGTACAG
>JZKD02S0240364.1:435461-448112 GCA_000966675.3 Picea glauca | reverse complement strand
CCCAATAGGATACACAACATCCCCCACCTCAGGTAGGCCAATACCACAACCCCAACAATCCGGCAGAGTGTACAATCCTCCTCACCAGTGAGGAAGAAATCCTTCTTCAAACACATAATCGTCAGTATCATGCACCCACTGAGTCTACTCCCATCTCTCCAGAGACAAAGCCCGCACCAACCAGACCCCCGTTGGTGATTCCTCGCCCTTCTGCCGAACCACCACTTTGCATCCCACGCATCCCATTGCGTAGGAATGTCCACAACCCACAAGCTAGGGAAGCTCATAACTATAGCTTGGTAGACGACTTAGAGCAATCCCTGGCTGCCATGTCAGTCTTGGAAGTCCTCCAGACTTGTCCTACACAGCGGAAATCACTACTTTCCGCCTTGGGGGCAGTTGACCCCGTCGATACTCGACTCAACACCTTTGATCTTGAAAGTGGATAACCTCGTCTTCCCGCCTTGATCGCTTTTCAAATACTAGTAAAAATACGAAACATCATAGTTCATCGATGTATCATTGATGAAGGTGCATCCACATGCATTATGTCCAAAACAGTATGGAAGAAACTTGGTTCCCCGAAACTCATACCCTCCGCCATCACATTACGAGCTTATGATGGACGACCATCCTCTCCTGAAGGGCTCTTTCAAAATGTCCCTGTTGAACTCGAGGGAAAGACTATTCTCATTGACATCGAAGTTATCGATGCCCCGCTCGATTATAATATCATGTTCGGTCATAGCTACATGTACGCTATGAAGCCAGTGTCATCTTCTGTCTTTCAGACAATGATGTTCCCCCACAATGGGAAGATCGTTACCATTGACCAAGTCTCACATTATGAGCCTAACCCATCTGCCAACCTCGATAACATTCTTCCCCTCATCCACACAAACCAAGATGCATATGCACTCGTCGAGATGGGTCTTGGAATTTTTAAAAATCCATACTTGTTAGGGACGTACCATGGAGCACCACCACTCCTTCATCCTGCTAATCAAGTGTGCATCATATCATCTAATGGAACTCACACAGAGGATGCTTGTCCTCCTCAGGAGGCTTCAGTCATTTTTGACGTCCCAATAGTCACAGAACCACTCCCACCGAAGCCTCCTGCGCACTCATCAACCCCAACATTCCATGAATCCACATCCCCTCAGGGGCATCGTCCCGTTTGGGAAACAGTTCCCCAACCCCTCACCCAAATTCCCTTATTTTACCCTCCACCAGGTATAGAAGCCTTTTAGGTAGAGGCAACCCTCACACTACCCAATATGGTGTTAGAAATCCCAGTATGGTATTTACACCCACCTGAGATGGTCCCTCGACCATCCCTTCCCCCACAGGAAGGCCTCCCTGTGACAATTCCTGTCCTCACCCCCACTACTCCCATACTCACTAACCCCCCTGCTATAGCTGGGGGCAGGAGGAAGAATAAGGAGCCCACCACTCCACTTCCTCCACACATCCCACCACCTTGTGCAGTATGTGAAAAATAGGGCCACCAAACCAACAACTGTCCATCATTACCTGAATTACGGAATTTGATCCCCCCTAATCAAACTCCCACAACACCCGTCACTACTGCTAGTCCCACCACTACCACCACCCCTTCCAGTAGTAAAGGGTTGAGGAAAAAATATGATTGTGCTATCTGTTCAGAGTACAACCATTATACCCATCATTTCCCAGCACTGCCATGCTTCCGGTAGACATTAGTCGTTGTACGCTAGAATTTACAGAACAACCCACGCCTTGCTACATCCTCTCCAACAAATATCACTGACATCCGTTATGTCACCACTTCAGTCAATGAACGCATGAGATTCCCTTTCTCTCTCTGTGATTCATTAGCTCATTTTACATACAAGTGTCCTATGATCCTTGAATATAGGCAACGTCAATTGGCCCTACTTCACCAACCTCTAGAAGCGATCATTGACATTACCTCATCACTAGCGAATCTTCATGTCATTTCTCCTGAGCCCGAGGCACTCCCAACGCCTCCATGGTTCTTAAATGACGTCTCTGAGGATTTACCCTGCAACCCCCCCAACTCTCCTTCTCATTCCCCTGCAGACACTCTCCATCCAACCACCACGGGTACCCCTCAGTACTTCAATATATGGTTTATGTCAAGTGAACCCTCATAATCTCCTAGCATTGCTCCCTCTTCTTCTCCATCAGGGGGAAACCACACTATCACTGAGATCACTCATCATGATCCCTTATATTCCCGTCGTTTCCAATGCGATGAGGAAATACTGGAAGAGCTACACCGCTCAGACTCTCCCTGGGACACACTACAACATCGTGCACTCTTCTTTCCACAGGAAGCCCTCATGCCTCCTAACCAAAACCCCATTTACGCGGTCGAAACCAAAGATTTTATCCTGTCAGGGCCTATAGATTGGTTCAACAATCCCATTCCTGCCCTTGACGCTTTTGAAGAAGGTAATATGGCCAACATTTCCCCCACCATCAAAATTGACATTTCCGTTAAAAATGGCATCGTCGAAGAAATCATCATTGGAGTTGCTTGCACTCCTTAGGAAATCGCCGCATATAAATCCCTCTTCCAGGAATATAGGGATATTTTCACCTGGTCATACACAGAAATTCCTGGCCTCGATCCCTCTATTGTCGAGCATCACATCGACACCTGGACTGACATCACACCAGTTCGCCAGAAACAGCGACCGCTACACCCATCTAAAGCCGCGACTATGAAAGATGAAATTGACAAATTACATACGACCGGGTTTATTTACCTCATCGCTTATACTTCATGGGTTTCCAACCCTATACCTGTCGACAAAAAATAGGGCACTATCCACGTTTGCACCGACTTTCATGATCTCAATAACGCATGTCCAAAAGACAACTTTCCAACGCCTTTCATCAATCAAATTATCGATGACTACACCGACCACGAGGCTCTCTCCTTTATGGATGGATTCTCTGGCTATAACCAAATTCAAATTCACCCAACCGATCAGTATTAAACCGCATTCATTACCCCGTGGGGTACTTTTGCATATCATGTCATGCCTTTTGGATTAAAAAATGCCGGTGCAACTTTCCAGTGGGCGATGACATACATCTTTCACGATCTAGCTGAAATCATCCTCGCCTACTTGGACGACCTCACAGCTCGATCCAAGAAACGCACCCAGCATCTCGATGATTTACGAATCATCTTTCAATGGTGTCGCCAGTACAAAATCCACTTGAATCCTCTCAATTGTGTGTTTTGCGTCACCGCAGGGTGCCTCCTCAGTTTTATCATTTCCCAAAGCGGTATTACCATGGACCACCTCAAAGTCAAAGCTATCACTGAAATTCCACCTCCTTGGAATTTACGACAACTTCATAGTCTACAGGGAAAAGCTAACTTTCTTAGACACTTTGTTCCCTATTATGCCATACGCACACACGGTTTCCTCCACTTACTACGTCACGACATCCCTTTTCACTGGGACGACTATGCCCAACAGTCATTTGACGATCTTAAAACAACACTTTCAAATGCACCTTTAATTAGTGCACCTGACTATAATCGTGACTACATCCTCTATGTATCAGCATCAGCTGTATCAGTAGCCGGCATCCTCATCCAACTCGGAGATGACAATCGTGAAAACATCATTTACTACGTTAGTAAGAAACTCTCAGGACCACCCTTGAAGTATAAACACGAAGATAAACTTTCTCTTGCAGTTGTCCTTGCAGTCCAAAAACTGCGCCATTACATTTTGCTTCGCACCACCAAGGTCGTCGCAGATTCCAACCCTATGCAGTACTTGCTCAACCTTCACCAAGTTAACGGAATATTCGCTCGATGGATCGTTATCCTTCAGGAGTACGACCTCGAGTTCTCAACACCTAAGAGTAAGAAGGCCCTCGTTCTCATCGAACTTGTCACGGCCCTCCCCTCTGACACCACTAGTGCCCCTGTCAATACCGAATTTCCCGACGAACATCTCTTTTATATCACTTCGGATGATCCTTGGTATGGTGACCTCCTCGTCTACCTCTGAACTCAAAAGTTTGGTAACCACCTTTCACGAGATGATCGACGACGTATTCGCCATCAGGCCCCCCGCTATCTCCTCATCAGAGACATCCTATACCGGCGGGGCATTGACACCATTCTTCATCGTTGCCTGACTATTGACGAGGCCAATAGAGTCTTAAACAACTGCCACAATGATGCATGTGGGGGAAATCTTTCAGATATATCCACGGCTCAAAAGATTATCCGAGCCAGTTACTTTTGGCCTACCCTGTTTCATGATTTCATTCATTCCATGAAACGATGTGAGCAATGTCAGCTCTATGCCAACAAAGCCCGATCTCCCCCCGCTCTTCTTCACCCTATCATTATTGTCGGCCCTTTTTTTAAATTGGGCATCAAATTTATGACTTGTAATCCCCCCTCTAGCAATGGTCACAAATACATTGTTGTCGCCGTTGATTACTTCACCAAATGGGCCGAAGCTATGCCCACTTTCAACAACACCGCTGACACTGCAGCGTGTTTCTTCTTTAACCACATCATATCCCTCTTTGGAGTACCCCTCCAACTCGTTTTCGACCATGGGAAACACTTCGTGAATGAGATCTTTGTCAAACTCTCCTCTCGGTTAGGCTTCTCTCATGATTTTGCCTCACCATATTACCCTCAGTCAAAGGGACAGGTTGAGGCAATGAACAAAGTCCTCAAGACCATGTTACAATGTACGGTTAATAAACATAAAACCAATTGGTGTTATATGTTATTTTCTACACTATGGGCTTATTGAACGGCAGTGAAGACCACTACTGGTTTCACACCATTCCATTTAGTCCATGGGGTCGAGGAAACTCTTCCCATCGAGTGCGAAATTCCCACCTTATGCACCGCAATTGAGCTATTACCTGACACTGCTCCAATGGAGCAACACTTGCTGAACTTGGAGTCTTTGGATGAGGATCGTCAATCTTCCTTATAGAACAACGAGACATCTAAAAAACAATCCAGGGCTACCTTTGATCGCCATGTCAACCTTCAATCATTCTACGAAGGTGACCTTGTCCTAGCTTATGATATCGCTCATGATACCTTTGGCCATGACAAATTCGAATCAATTTGGAATGGCCCTTACATTATCCAACATTGCCTCACCAAAGATGCATATATCCTGGTCTCTCCCGAAGGCCTCTCTCTTAAAGAACCCGTCAATGGGTTGTATCTCAAGAAATTTTATGCTTAAAAGTAGTCATTCTACTTTAGGTAATTTATTTTGTAGTGTTTTTAATCTTTTTCTCCTCCCCTCTCGTCTAAATTATCCTTTGTGCTATTGATAGATGCTTCCTCCACCAGCCTACCACATTGGTTATGCCGACGACGCCAGCCATTGGACGCAAAATCTCGCTTCGGCTGCTTGGGCTCTCTACACCCCCTCACATGAAATGCTACATTCAAGCGACATATGTTTGGGACTAGCAACCAACAACCAAGTTGAATACACTGCGGTCATTGGCCTCCTGGCCAACACCCAGCGTCATCATATTCGTCACCTTAGCATCTTCCTCGACTCTCAACTAGTCGTTCTCCTGCTCAACAATGTTTACCATGTACGCGATCCGTGCCTCTTTCGCAAATACCTACAGGCTAGGCTTTTATCTTGACATTTTGATTCCATTACATTTACACATATTCCAAGACAATTGAATGAAACAATAGATTAAATAGCTAACATGGTGTTAGATTGGCATATATCACATCAAGCTACACATACATAAACATCTCATAAATCCTGTCACAGCATATATACAGAATAGACATCATCAAAATCATCAGCAAAAAACATATGTAGACAACATCAGGATCTCAAAACATGTATACTCATATATATATATAAAGGCCCATCAGGCCATCCGAATGTTTACATACAAAAATACATGTATCCGCAGGCCAATGAAGCACCTCAGTACAAAAAATGGGCTCACCAGCCTATATACAACAAAAAGAAAGATGTACATCATCCACCACTCAGGGTGCCTCTATCGCACCACCACCTACTCCTCCCTCAGGAGGAGGTGGTGGCCCACCACCACTTGCCCCAAGCAGTGGTGGACCACCCACAGGACCCTCCTGCCTCGGCGACAGGCGTCCACTCGTCATCGTCGCAAGCACTGTTGCTCACCGCACTATGACCCTCCATGGTGGCGACACCCCCACACACTGCTCCAGGAAGCTCTTATACTGGATACATGTCCACATCACCTCAGGAACATCCTGCAACACTGTCTCCAGATGATGGCGTATGTCATCAAAATCCACTCCGGCCGCCGCTGGAGGAGCGTGTGATGGCCCCGCACCAGGTTCATCGAACCGACACCTCCTCGCTACCCTCTCAGGCTCTGCTGGTCGCCCTGCGGCATTCGATCACCGATGTCTCTCTCCATGCGGCAGTATCTCCGGCTCTCGATGAGCTGACGCTCTCTGCATCTCCACCTCACGCCCGCGAGGTGCCACATCTGCACATGCAAAAAACAACAACAAAAGATAGTATCAACATCTATATCATATGGACTGCTATCTCACAAAACAATATACATCAAAACATGAAACCAATACTAAACATACCTCGATGGTCAAAATCCTCCCCTTGAGGTAGCACCATGTTCGGGTCCCTCCGGAAGTCCACCCTAGCATAGGGGTGCCAAAGTATAACATGCGGCATCTGCCACCATATCCTTGTCGCCTCTGCTGAAAAGAAGTGGCCACCTTCGCCACCACTGTGATGAAGCAAAATAGTTGACCACCACCTCAATCGCTGCTCTCGCACCCCTGGCATCTCCAGTAACACCCTCGGGCGCAACATCGACACCCTCTCTAAGAACCATGCCACTAGGATCGACCCAAATGCAAACTCTCCTAAACCTGTGGACCGACAGTGATCCAACTGCGCTACCATCCGTGCATGCAGCGTCAGTCCCCACGCAAACTGCTCATCGGCCACCACTCTCTCCAGCACCAATAGCTAGCCACCACTAATCCGCTGGGTTGCAAGTGACCCATATATATGAACAATCATCGCCGCTATACAACGATGTACTAGGGAGTCTATAGCACTGATGCTCACCACAGTCCCAGATATAAAGTCTCGACCTGAGCAGTATCGCTGGCCAATCGTGACAAGGGCTGTATCCCTAGGAGACACCCGCTCTACCAGTAGGGGCGTTCCCCGAAAGGGGAGCCCAGTCAGAAAATAAATATCCTCCACCACAGTGAAAGGGATCTTCTCTCCTCACACGAGGAAGCAGTGCAGCTCCAGACTCCACATCTGGATCAAGAACTACAATAAATACTCCTGTGCCCATATCAACAGGCACTCAAAGAACTTTAGCAACCCACAGGTTGCCAAAGTCGTATGCACGCCAGGCCCCTCAATGGCCACGACATATTGCAACTGGGCCCAGTCTTGATCTTGCCACTGCACTAGCATCGTCACCACGGTCCACCTGCAGACAACACAGAGTCCTATATCAACTCATGCAACCATCCACAACATAAAAAAGACTCGTTTTCTACCCTTCAACCTTGCCCCCTAGGCGTGGTTTTTGTTCACACAGGCGCACACACATGCGCGCTTGTTCATTTCACATGTGCGCATATATGCATGCCTGTACACTAAATAGGTGCGCATTAGTGCGCACCTATTTGCTTCAAAGGCACACCCTTACGCGTGCCTGTTCACCATACCGACGTGCACCGATGCGCGCCTGTCAAACCCACAGGCACGCACTGATGCGTGCTTGTTCAACTCACAGGCACGCCCCTCGGGCACGCCTTAAATTCCCCCTATCGCCCACCCATGCGTGTATAATTGGTGTACAGGCACACATGCATGCGCACCTCTCACCGATTCTCCCATGCATAGGGGGGCCACATCCCCTAAATACCCCTGTACAGCCCCCTGTACCAACCCTGCCCAAAAATTGAAAACCTATTTCTATGCAGGACGATCAGACCACTAACATGATACTCGCAAATCCTCAATCGACTGCCTCATCCTCCCCGAATCTACAAATCTCCTCTGGAAACTGCTTATCCACTCACTATTGCAGCAAGTACAAATAAGATGGCAATACGGGCCCTACAACTATATATAGGCCTTTTGCCAAACTTCCACTCACCATTCCGGGATCCCAAGGTGTCCATTTTTCAAACCGTCTTTAGCCACAGGATCAACATCCTACCACCTACATCACAATTGTCCCTGGGTCACTTTTCATCCTGAGTCCCCAAGGTGCCCTTTTTTCATATCATGGTCAGGTACGCATGCACATTGTCACATCTATCTAATACATCCTCATATCTTTGATTCTCTTCAGATATTGTTCACTTTGGGTATTTGTTTCTCATATGTGTAGGTACTCGCTCCTCATCCCTCGACATCACCCCTTTACGTATATACTCAGCACTGGCATGTAGTCTTTCCGTTGTATCGCACTTTCATTTCCAGTCACACCCTCTGATGTTTACCTCTAGGATCTCCATTCGTGGCTCTGCAGTACCCACGCCTCCATTTGCATCATCGATACTATTACCCGGTAGCATTCTAACCCACATGAGTTGTCCCATTCATAGCACCCTTTGCCACTTTTTGACACTCATGTTGTTCTTCATTACCCTTTAGGGATGGGAGTCCTGATATTTTTTCATCATGTTGCGAACCAACCACATACTTCTTCTCATTTTGCTAGCTTTCCATATGGACTCCCAGATTATCTATTTACGGTTCTATTTTTTACCTGCAACTCCGCAGTATCATGAACCCTTCATTTCATCCACCATCAATTTTCCCATCTGCGAACCTATCTTCATTTCACCTACCTCATACAGAAACTCACCAATGGGGCCCCCACCCTTCATCAGTTTTCCAAGAACATTATGCCCTACGTGGGCCACCCATATCACACTGGGGCACCCATTTCTGTATTTGTGCATTTCTCCCCAATTATTCATTATTTATTGTACAAACGCCTTTATTTCCAGTCATTACATTTTCTTTTGTCATCACCGTTGGTGACTTGCTTCCTTTTCGCCACACGCAACCCATGTTACCCTTGGTTGGAGCATTACTTATCATCTACCCTTGACGGCATCGTCCATATCTTCAGAGTACTCCACAGGTCACTTACCTCTACCCTATGAATTTGTTCACCTTGACCCACCTCTGGCATAACTTATCACCGGTATTGTCATCCCCCTGACACTCGACCTTGTCACACGGTTGCGGCCACTCTTTATATCATACCTCCTTCAACCAAGGACAGTATTGAGTCTTCACACTTTTTTACTTCGTCCATGTACCTCTGCCAGTTCCTCACCTCAGTATATTCCACGAATCCCTTTGCTTCTGGGAGTCGCTTTCCCCTTTTGTCGACATCAGCACAATTTTCCAGAAGGGCGACAATATCTTGATTCTCATTTTCCATTTAATGAGAGATCTCGGACGGCACAGGGGGAAACACCATTGCTCCCTGCTGTCGTTGGCCCCCATAACATTTGATGCCAACACTTTCTCATGTTATGGTGGGTCTTACTTTGTGACTATTGCAGTTATTTCTATCATTTGTTGAAGACCTCTGAACTTGGTAGGGCCATCAATGCCCGCATCATCACCGATACTTATTTCCGCGGTCATTTCCTATATATTCAGAGTATGTTCCTATGCAGAATTGTCTTCTGCCTTTATCATCATCGCCCCCGAGGGAGCTGTCATTGTCTACACCCACACTTCAGTCATCTTTTTTCAGAGTTATATGACACGAGCATGGGGCATGCCCGCCTCGTCTGTACACAATTTTCTATTTTGCACACCTCATAGAAGGTCGGGTTCTACCGGTTCCTTTTTTCTCCAACGGATTGCTCTACATGGTCTCACTCTTGCTCTATCTTACAACAACATTCTCAGTAGAAGAAACATTTATGGATTTTGGCTATACGTATGCTCCTAACCTCATCCATCAGGGGGCATCTGTTATCACTGAAATTTCGTCCGCACATGGTGACAAGAACTCATCATCGTCAAACAACAATGAAGTCATCCATGGCCCTCGATTAATCTTACAGCATTCGAAAAAAGGTCAAAAACTATACAAAGTAGTGAAAAATTAAAGAGCACTTTACAGAAGTTGGGCACGCGCGCACATGCGCGGAACAGAAACGTAGAATGCCCGCATATGCGCACGATGCGCGGATGTTAGCGCAAAAATCCGTGCATCTACTAAACGACGCATTTATGAATGTGGTCGGCCTCCCAACCACTTATGGATCATCTCCCAAGCCAATTTGACCCTCAAATCTGAGCTGAATCCGAATGGTAGGCTGGTCAAAGACCTAATAATGTCCTAAAGAGCCTCTTTTCACACTACAAAGGAGTTACACAATAACCCAATGCAATGCTATAAAAAGCTATGAATGGACCTCATTTTCTCAAGGAATTTCAAGTAATGTTATGCTGCCTAGATTTTTTTAAGGACTCCATCCTTGACAAAGACACATTGGCATCATTTCATTGAACAATCCACCTCTCCATTGAGTGGATGTGCAAGGAGTTCTTTCATCACCATTTTCATTTTCTTGTTGTAAGGAGAGCAAGCTTGTGAGGGTCCAAGAGCCTTCCCTTGGAGGAAGAAGGGACTCATAGTCCCCTTTCTTCTTGGTGCTTTGATTTCATCAATAGATCAGCCTAAAAACATTGGTGACATGGGTCTATTTGTGTTTGTTATCTCTATGTCCCTATGCTTATGATTTTTGTTATTATTAGTTTAATTCTTGCTTATAGTTTTGTTTTTCTTTCTCTAACTCTTTCCTCTACAACTGCCATGCTCAGAAGGACCCAACTGGGCATGTAAGCACCTCTTATTTTCTCACCAAGGTGACGAAAAGCATGCAACAACAATATATTCAAGATGTAGAAGCACAAGCAAAGATCTGACCTTTTTATTATGAGCAATGTAAGATCAATACAATAGATGGATGATCTGGCATAAACCTCAGATGGTCGTACAAGAAATAGATATGAGCTGCTACAAAATGCTCCCAACAATACAAAATAAGCCTCCAAAGGCTAGATATACAATGAATACTGAATCAAGAAGATCTGAGTTGTACTAATGCTCAACCTCCAAGCTGGAAAGTGCCACGTCCTGCTAGAATGTTGAAGCCCTCAATGATTCTTCCCTGCTACCAAAAGTGTCTAATCATCCTAGGAAATATGCCAAATGATAGATTGGGCAACTGTAAGGACAACCCAGATGTCCAAATTCCCAAATCCACTCTCAAACCCTATAGATCTAAATTTCCCACTGAATGGGGTGCCCCATTGGATGACTGAAACCCTAGCTAGTTTGACCGTGATGAAGGAGGCCTCCAAATGATCTGAAACTCTCTAAGAATATAGATCAGGCTATGAGAATCCCGTGGGAGAAGTTTTAGACTCAGATCTCAAGCAGATCTCCCTAGATCTGAGTTTCACTGAATTACAGGACGTCCACTATGGCTCCAAGACGTTCCAATCTGTAGACAAATGTAGAATGATGATAACCCTCCAGAAAATCCCTCAAACTGATGGTCCTTCCCCTACAAACAAAACCCAACTATTGGAATGGCCCCAGGCCCTTAGGATAAGCTGGATTGAACCTCCCTCCAAATGATGGTGCACCCTTTGCTGGAAACACAAGAACAATATGAATTTCTACCTTCTGAAGTGCTAGATGGAGATGGGCTGAGACTAGAATGGTGTGGAGGAGTCTTTCATCCCCGAGACCAAGATGCAAAACAAGGTGAGTGGATATTTCACCACTGAGTTGCTCAAAAGGGTTTATACAGCAAAACCCCCAAACTGAATTCTCAAGAGCAATAGAAAATGCTAATCCAAAACCAGAATGAGTAATAGGTGCACCCCATCCTCTTACTTATAATTTTCCTTCTAATTCTCTGTTGAGTTAGGTTAACTCCTAGGGTTAATATTATATTCTTTTGTTGAGTTATCTTTTACTCCTTTATCCTTTTCCTTTCTTAAATCAACTTAAAAATATAACTTTTAACTTCTTGACTTTTCCCCCCTTCAGTGTGAGACTATGACCTAGTGGGGGTGCCTGTTATCACTGAAATTTCGTCCGCACATGGCGAAAAGAACTCAGCATCGTCAAACAGTAATGAAGTCATTCATGGCACTGAATTAATTTCACAGCATTGCAAAAGGGTCAAAAACTATACAAAGTAACCAAAAATTGAAGGGCGCTTTACAGAAGTCTGGTGTGCATGCACATGCACGGAACAGGAACGTACCATGCGCACATACGCGCATGATGCGCGGTTGTTAGCGCAAAAACCCACGCACCTGCTAAATGGTGCATTTATTGAATTGGTCGGCCTCCCAACCACTTATGGATCAACTCCCAAGCCGATTTGACCTTCAAATATGAGCTAAATCTACATGGTAGGATGGTCAAAGACCTAATGAAGACCTAAAGAGCCCCTTTTCACACTTCAAAGGAGTTACATAATCACCCAATGCTATGCTATAAAAATCCATGAAGAAACATCATTTTCTCAAGGAATTTCATGTAATGTTATGCTGC
>JZKD02S0240364.1:422574-433508 GCA_000966675.3 Picea glauca | reverse complement strand
TTTTAGTCTAGGTAGGATTTCGGGGATAGGCATCCAAATAACTCCCCGTTATCTGGTTCTCGCATTTTCAAACATAGAGGTTGTCAAATAGGGAACTTCAAATCCTCCAAGTCAAGTGTTCCAATCACCATAAGGTAGGGATATACCCGTGAAGGGTTGAAGGCCGAGGTCTGATTGTTCTGTGCATCCCCCCTTGAGGCACCCACCTCTTGGACGGGATCCAGCCCGTGACCGATTTCTTAGGATGAAAATCTAAATGCCGCACTTTGACCGAGGTACCTAGTGACCAATTTTAGGACATCTACCCAGGTGGCAATTGTGGGCTGCAATTGCACCTTGATTGGATTTTGTGTGGCTATTGGGAAATATCGCCAGTTCTTTCGGGATATGCCCCCTCTACCCCTCATTATAACCAATTATTTCATCCTTCACTAGTGTCTCTTCCGGTGACTTCATACCCCACTGCTGAGTACTATTGGAAGGTCCAGTGCTATTTGAGAGGAAGGACGTTACGTCTTCTAGGACACGAGCATTTTCTTTATTTTGATTCCCCCACGTGTAAAAAACCCTCTTACCCATATATATGCTTCTTTCTCATGTTATGTATGATGCACATCTGATTACAATTTGACTTTGATATATATATTGTGTAAATAGTCACAATAAAGACTCTGGTTTCTATATTTCTCTCACCACTTTGTGCATACATTCACACAACTAGTCTGACATCATAGGGGAACCACAGAACCCCCATCGTTCACGACACTTGCTCAACCTCCCTCCTATCTTAGAGGGAGTATCTGGTCGTACCCGCTCATCAGTACCTCCTTCGCACACTCCTGTGAGTGCTACTATCTTAGGATCATCTTTGCTTGGTTCTACATTACTTGGGTCAACTTCCCAAGGTCATCCGTTCACTCGCTCTCCTTTACACAGGAGAGGACGACCCACTTCCTCTCAAAGAGGGAGCACCAACCCACCTAGTCCCCATCAAGGGCCAGGTTCACAACACACTATGGCTGGAACTAACCCTGCCACCCCACTACAAATGCCATACTTGGCCTCTCTCAACATACCGGATCTCACAAAACTCACCAATGATCCTATATTGCATGACGCCACATGGCCTGCAATGCCCACAAAACTTCCTTCAGACATACCAAAGTTTGAAGGAAAGGCGGGGGATGACGCCAGCAACCATGTCATGACCTTTCATCTATGGTGTTCTTCTAATAGCATCATGGATGATTCCATCAGACTACGATTATTTCAACGTACACTTACTGGCCCATCAACCAAATGGTATGTCGAAGAAAAATCAGGGTCCCATGGGACCTTTGAGTTATTGGCCAAAGCCTTCCTGACCTTCTTCCAATTACCCATCCAACATGACAATGGTCTAGAAATACTGTCTAACTTCAAACAGACCTCATCCACCCACATCGTTGACCACATTCATGAGTGGCGTGGGCGACGTAGTTTGTGTAAAGAAGAAACCACCAAGAAACAGTGTCGTGACTGGTTTCTTAGATCACTTGTCTCTCTCCTTGGAAAGGATGTCACTTCCACCTTCCCTCAATCTGAAGAAGAAGCCATCAGTAAGGCCCAACAATATGACCTTATTTATGCACAGTCAGGATACTTGTACATGGTACTTCCTGACCTTACAAAACCTGTGCCATTTGGCCAAGACAAACCTGGGATGTCTCATTCAGTAGACGGACTAATAGGTGCCACCACACACCATGGTCCACAACCCAAACCACCACCGATGTATGGAACACCTCAATACCCGCCGGCCTATGGGGGCACTTCGTATTACCCCCCACCCTCTTATCAACAGCCATATCCTATTGCTATACCCCCACCCATCAGTGGACCACCACCGGCACCTCCCACACATCCACCTATTCCCACACACAATGGTACTCCCTCAACGTCAGCTTATAGTACTAGTGAAAGCACGCAGCCTTCCTATGTACCTTATGGAGTGGTACCACCACAAAATACATACTTCCCATTTCCTGGTCCCCCACAACCCATGGTTCCCACACATCCTCATGCGGGGGTAAATTTTGTTCAACCCTCTGCTGCTCAACAATACCAAAATTTTGAACAGTTGAACACAGCCAACCCAACTCACCCTTCGAACAATGCCAAGAAGAAAGGATGGAACAGGAATAATAACAACCCTGGTCAAGGTGGGAATCAACCCCCACAACACCAACCCACTGGGGCCAACCAGAACCAAGGGAACCAAAACCCCCAAGGGGGAAATAATAACAACAAATGCCCAGGGCGCAATAATGTTAAAAGCATCCACCCTTGTGCTCTTTGTGGTGATTTTGGTCATTAAACTCACCATTTCCCCCAAATCACTGATTTCAAATGGTTAAGAGACTCGGGGATCCTTCCCCCTTCTCCTGCACAAACTGCCCCTCAGCAAGCACCACAACAGTATGTGCAACAACCCCCTCCCGCCGTGCTGCAAAACCCTATCCCACATCAAGGGGTGATAAAAACCCAATAGGATGCACACCATCCCCCACCTCAGGTGGGACAATACCACAACCCTAACAATCCAGCAGAGTGTACAATTCTCCTCACCAGTGAGGAAGAGATCCTTCTACAAACACGAAATCGTCAGTATCAAACACCAGCTGAGTCTACTCCTATCTCTCCAGAGACAAACCCTACACCGACGGGACCCCCATTGGTGATTCCTTGCCCTTCCACCGAACCACCATTATGCATCCCTCTCATCCCCTTGCACAGGAATGTTCACAACCCACAGGCTAGGGCAGCTCATAATTATAGTTTGGTAGATGACTTTGCATAATCCCCGGCTGCCATGTCAGTCTTGGAAGTGCTCCAGACTTTCCCTACAGAATGAAAGTCTCTAATTTCTGCCTTAGGGGTAGTCGACCCTGCAGATACTCGACTCATCACCTTTGATCTTGACAATAGAGAACCTCGTCTTCCCGCCTTGGTCGTTATTCAACTACCAGTAAAAATACGGAACATCACCATTCATCGGTGTATCATCGATGAAGGTGCATATACATGCATCATGTCCAAAACAGTATGGAAGAATCTTGGTTCCCTGGAACTCATACCCTCCACCATCACATTATGACCTTATGATGGACGACCATCATCTCCTGAAGGGATCTTCCAAAATGTCCTCGTGGAACTCGGGGGAAAAACTATTCTCATTGACATCGAAGTTATCGATGGTCCGCTAGATTACAATATCTTGTTCAGACGTAGCTACATGTATGCTATGAAGGCAGTGGCATCATCCATCTTTCAGACAATCATGTTCCCCCATAACAGGAAGATTGTGACCATCGACCAAGTCTCACATTATGAGCCTAACCTATCTGCCAATCTCGATAACATTCTTCCTCTCATCCACACCAACCACAACACATACCCACTCGTAGAGATGGGTCCTGGGATTTTCAAAGATCCATCCTTATTAGGGACATACCATGGAGCACCACCACTCCTTCCCCCTAATCAGGTATGCGTCATCTCATCTAACGAAACTCACACGGAGGATGCTCTTCCTCCTCAGGAGGTTTCAGTCATTCCTGATGTCTCAATAGTCGCAGAACTACTCCAGCCGGAGCCTCCTTCCCACTCGTCGACCTCAACCATCCACGAATCCACATCTCCTTAGGGACATAGCCCCGTTTTGGAGACACTTCCCCAACCCCTCATGCAAATTCCCTTCTTTTACCCCCCACCAGGTATAGAATCTTTTCAGGTAGCAGCCACGCTCACACTACCTAATATGGTGTTAGCAATTCCAGTGTGGTATTTACATCCACCTGAGATGGTCCCTCACCCATCCCTTCCTCCACAGGAAGGCCTCCCCATGACGATTCTCGTCCTTACCCAAACTACCCCCATACTCCCTACCCCCCCTGCTACAGCTGGGGGCAAGAGAAAGAAGAAGGAGCCCACAAATCCACTTCCTCCATGCATCCCACCACCTTGCGCACTATGTGAGAAAGAGGGTCACCAAACCAACAACTGCCCCTCACTACCAGAATTACGGAATTTGATTCCACTCAATCACACTCCCACAACACTCGTCACTACTACTAGTCCTACTACCACCCAATCTTCCAGTATTAAAGGGTTGAGGACCAAATTTGCTTGCGCTATCTATTCAAAATACGTCCATTATACCCATCATTTCCCAACACTACCACACTTCCAGCAGACATTAGTTGTTGTACGCCAAAACTTCCAGAACAACCCGTGCCCTGCTACGTCCTTTCCAACAAATATCACTGACATCTGTTATGTCATTACTTCAGTCAATGAACGTATGAGATGCCCTTGCTCTCTCTGCGATTCATTGGCTCATTTTACATACCAGTTTCCTATGATCCTTGCATACAGGCGCTATCAATTAGCCTTGCTTCACCAACCTGCAGAGGCGATAATTGACATTACTTCATCACTCGAGGATATTCATGTCATTTCTCCCGAGCCCGAGGCACTCCCAATGCCTCCATGGTTCTTAAATGACATCTCTGAGGATTTACCCCGCAACCCCCCCAAATATCCTTCTCATTCCCCTACGGAGACTCTCCATCCAACCACCACGGGTACCCCTCAGTACTTCAACATATGGTTCATGATGAGTGAACCCTCACCCTCACCTAACGTTGCTCCCTCTGCTTCTCCAACAGGGGGCAACCACTCCATCACGAAGGTCACTCCTCACGACCCCTTATATTCCCGTCGTTTCCAGTGCGATGAGGAAATACTCGAAGAGCTACAACGCCTGGACTCTCCCTGGGACGCACTACATCATCGTGCACTCTTCCTTTCACAGGCAGCCCTCATGCCTCCTACAAAAAACCCCATTTACGCGGTCGAAACCAAAGATTTTATCCCATCCGGGCCTATCGATTGGTTCAACAATCCCATTCCTTCCCTTGACGCTTTTGAAGAAGGTAATATGGTCAACATTTCCCCCACCGTCAAAATCGACATTTCCATTAAAAACGGCATCGTCGAAGAAATCATCATTGGAGCTGCTTGCACTCCTCAGGAAATCGCCGCATATAAAGCCCTCTTCCAGGAATATAGGGATATTTTCGCCTGGTCATACACAGAGATGCCTGGAATCGATCCCTCTATTGTCAAGCATCGCATCGACACCTGGACCGACATCACACTTGTTCGCCAGAAACAGCGACCGCTACACCCATCCAAGGCTGCGCCTATCAAAGCCGAAATTGACAAATTACATACGGCCGGATTTATTTACCCCATCGCTTACACTTCATGGGTTTCCAACCCTGTACCCGTCGATAAAAAACAGGACACTATCCACGTTTGCACAGACTTTCGCGATCTCAATAATGCATGTCCAAAAGACAACTTCCCAATGCCTTTCATCGATCAAATTATCGATGACTGCACCAGCCACGAGCCTCTCTCCTTTATGGACAGATTCTCTAGCTATAACCAAATTCAAATCCACCCAGCCGATCAGTATAAAAATGCATTCATTACCCCGTGGGGTACTTTTGCGTATCGTTTCATGCCTTTCGGCCTAGAAAATTCCGGTGCAACTTTCCAGCGGGCGATGACATACATCTTTCACGATCTAGCTGCAATCATCCTCGCCTACTTGGACGACCTCACAGCTCGATCCAAGAAACGCACCCAACATCTCAATGATTTATGAATCATTTTTCAACGGTGTCGTCAGTACAACATCCGCTTGAATCCTCTCAAGTGCGTGTTCTGCGTCACCGCAGGGCGCCTCCTTGGTTTTATCGTTTCCCAAAACGGTATTACCGTGGACCCCCTTAAATTCAAATCTATCACCAAAATTCCACCTCCTCGAAATTTACGACAACTTCAGAGTCTACAGGGAAAAGCTAACTTTCTTCGACGCTTTGTTCCTGATTACGCCATATGCGCACATGGTTTTCTTCGCTTACTACATCACAACATCCCTTTTCATTGGGATGACTATGCCCAATAGTCATTTGACGATCTTAAAATAGCACTTTCAAATGCACCTTTGATTAGTGCACCTGACTACAATCACGACTACATCCTCTACGTATCAACATCAGCTGTATCAGTAGTCGGCGTCCTCGTCCAGCTCAGAGATGACAATAATGAACACATCATTTACTAAGTTAGTAAGAACCTCTCAGGGCCACCCTTGAAGTATAAACACGAAGAGAAACTTGCCCTTGCATTTGTCCTCACAGTCCAGAAACTGTGCCATTACATTCTGTATCGCACCACCAAGGTCGTCGCAGATTCCAACCCTATGCAATATTTTCTCAGCCGTCGACAAGTTAACGACAAATTCACTTGATGGATCATTATCCTTCAAGAGTATGACCTCAAGTTCTCAACACCTAAGAGTAAGAAGGCCCTCGTTCTCGCCGACCTTGTTACAACCCTCCCCTCTGACACCATCAGTACCCCCGTCAACACTGACTTTCCTGACGAACATCTCTTTTACATCGCTTCCAATGATCCTTGGTATGGAGACCTTCTCATCTACCTATGAACTCAAAATTTTGGTAATCACCTATCACGAGATGATTGTCAGCGTATTCGCCATCAGGCCCCCCGCTATCTCCTCATCGGAGACATCCTATATCGACAGGGCGTCGACACCATTCTTCGTCGTTGCCTGACTATTGACGAGGCCGACAGAATCCTAAACGACTGCCACAAGGACGCTTGTGGGGGCCATATTTTGGGTATATCCACGGCTCAAAATATTATCCGGGCCGGTTACTTTTGGCCTACCCTGTTTCACGATTGCATTCATGCCGTGAAAAGATGTGAGCAATGCCAGCTCTATGCCAACAAAGCCCGTGCTCCCCACTCTCTTCTTCACCCTGTCATTACTGTAGGCCCCTTTTGTAAATGGGGCATCGACTTTATGACTTGTAATCCCCCCTCCATCAATGGTCACAAATACATTGTTGTCGCCATTGATTACTTCACCAAATGGGCCGAAGCTATGCCCACTTTCAACAACACCGCTGACACTGCAACGCGTTTTTTCTTTAACCACGTCATATCCTAGTTTGGAGTACCACTCCAACTCGTTTCCGATCATGGGAAACACTTTTAGAACAATATCTTCGTCGAACTCTCACCTCGGTTAGGCTTCTCTCATGAGTTTGCCTCACCATATTACCCTCAGTCAAACGGACAGGTCGAGGCAGTGAACAAAGTCCTCAAGACCATGTTACAACACACGGTTAATAAACATAAAACCAATTGGCATCATATGTTATTTTCTGCACTATGGGCTTATCGAACGACAGTAAAGACCTCTATAGGTTTCACGCCATTTCATTTAGTCCATGGGATCGAGGCAACTCTTCCCATCGAGTGCGAAATTCCCACCCTATGCACCGCAATTGAGCTTTTACCTGACACTGCTCCAATGGAGCAGCGCTTGCTGAACTTGGAGTCTCTGGATGAAGATCGTCAATCTTCCTTACAGAACAACGAGGCAGCTAAAAAATGATCCAAGGCTACCTTTGATCGCCATGTCAACCTTCGATCATTTCACGAAGGCGACCTCATCCTGGCTTATGATATCGCCCATGATACCTTTGGCCATGGAAAATTTGAATCACTTTGGCATGGCCCTTACATCATCCAACATTGCCTCACCAAAGGCGCATACATGCTGGCCTCCCCTGAAGGCCTCTCCCTCAAGGAACCCGTCAATGGGTTATACCTCAAGAAATTTTATGCTTAGACGTAGTCATTCTACTTTAGGTTATTATTTATTCTCTTTTTTTAGTATTTTTAAACTTTTTTTCCTACTCTCTCGTCTAAACTATCCTTTGTGCTATTGACAGATGCTTCTTCCACTAGCCTACCACATTGGTTACGCCGACGGCGACAGCCATTGGACACAAAACCTCGCTTTGGTGGCTTGGACTCTATACACCCCCTCACACAAAATGTTACATTCAAGTGGCATATGTTTGGGGCCAACAACCAACAACCAAGCCGAATACACTGCGGTCATTGGCCTCCTGGATGACGCCCAACGTCATCATATTCGTCACCTTAGCATCTTCCTTGACTCTCAACTAGTCATTCTCCAGCTCAACAATGTATACCGTGTACGCGATCCGTGCCTCTTTCGTAAATACCTGCAGGTTAGATTATTATCTCGACATTTTGATTCCATTACATTTACACATATTCCAAGACAATTGAATCAAACAACAGATGAAATAGCTAACATGGTGTTAGATTGGCATATATCACATCAAGCTACATGTACATAAGCATCTCACAAATCCTGTCACAGCATATATATAGAATAGACATCATCATCATCATCAACAACACATGTAGACAACATCAGGCTCTCAAAACACGTATACTCATGTATATATAAAAGGCCTATCAGGCCATCTGAATGTTTACATACAAAAAATATATAGCCCTTTTGCCAAACTTCCACTCACCATTCTGGGAGCCCAAGGTGTCCATTTTTCAAACCGTCTTCAGCCACGAGATCAGCGTCCTGCGACCTACATTATAGTTGTCCCTGGGTCACTTTTCATCCTGAGCCCCTGGGGTGACTTTTTTCATATCATGATCAGGTACGCACGCACATTGTCACATTTGTCAAATACATGCTAATATCTTTAATTCTCTTTAGATATTGTTCACTTCGGGTATTTGGTTGTTCTATGTGCAGCTACTTTCTCATCGGTCATCAACATCATCCCTTCAGGTATATATTCATCACTAGCATGTCATCTCTCCATTTGTATTGCATTTACATTTCCCGGCTCTGCTGTACCCACGCCTCCATTTGCATCTTCGGTATTGTAACCCGATAACATTCTCACCCACATGATTTGTCCCATTCATAGGCACCTTTTTGCACTTTTTGACACTCATGTTGTTCTTCATTACCCTTTAGGGATGGGAGTCCCGATAGTCTTTCATCATGTCGTGAATCAGTTGCATACTCCTTCTCCTCATTTTGCTAATTTTCCCACCTGGACTCTCGGATTATCTCTTTATGGTTCTATTTTTTACCTGCACCTCCGTAGGCTCATGAACCCTCCATTTCATCCACAATCAGTTTTCCCATCTGCGAACCTACCCTCATTCCACCTACCTCATACAGAAACTCACCAATGGGGCCCCCACCCTTCATCCGTTTTTCCCAGAAAATTCTGCCCTCCCCGGGGCACTCATTTCACACTGGGGCACCCGTTTCTGTATTTGTACATTTCTCCCCAAAACTATTCATTATTTATTGTACAAACGCCTTTATTTCCAGTCATTACATTTTCTTTTGTCATCACCGTTGGTGACTTGCTTCATTTTGGCCACGCGCAACCCATGTCACCCTTGGTTGGAGCATTTCTTCTCATCTACCCTTGCTGGCATTGTCCATATCTTCAGAGTACTACCCAGGTCACTTACCTCTTCCCTCTAAATTTTTTCACCTTGTCCCGCCTCTGGCACAACTTATCCTCGGTCTTGGCGTCCCCCTGACACTCAACCTTGTCACATGGTTGCGACCACTCATTATATCATATACTCTCCAACCAAGGGCAGTCTTGAGTCTCCCCACTTTTTGACTTCGTCCATGTACCTCTGCCACTTCCTCACCTCAGTAGATTCTATGAAGCCCTTTGCTTCTGGGAGTCGCGTTCCCCTTTTGTCGACAGCAACACACTTTTTTCCAGAAGGGCGATAGTATCTTGATTCTCATTCTCCATTTAATACGAGATCTCGGACGACACAGGGTGACACACCATTGCTCCCTGCTGTCGTTGGCCCCCATAACATCCGATGCCAACACTTTCTCGTGTTATGGTGGGTCTTACTTTGCGACTATTGCAGTTCTTTTTATCATTTGTCGAAGACCTCTGAACCAGGTAGGGCTATCAATGCCCACATCATCGTCACTGCTTATTACCGCGATCATTGCCTATTCTTCATAGTATATTCCTTTGCAGAATTGTCTTCTTCCTTTATCATCACCGCCCCCAAGGGCGTTGCAGTTATCTACACCAACACTTCCGTCATATTTTTTCATAGTTACATAACACGAGCATGGGGCATGCCCGCCTCGTTTGTACACAGTTGTATATTGTCACACACCTTATGGAAGGTCGGGTTCTACCGGTTCCTTTCTTCTCCATAGGATTGCTCTACACGGTCCCACTCTTGCTCTCTCTTACAACAACATTCTCAGTAGAAGAAACATTGATGGATTTCGGCTATACATATGCTCCTAACCTCATTCATCAAGGGGCATCTGTTATCACTGAAATTTCGTCTGCACATGGCGACAAGAACTCAGCATTGTCAAATAGTAATGAAGTCATTCATGGCACTGAATTAATTTCATAGCATTGCAAAAGGGTCAAAAACTATACAAAGTAACTAAAAATTGAAGGGTTCTTTACAGAAGTCTAGTGTGCGCGCACATGCGCGGAACATGAACGTACCATGCACGCATACGCACACGATGCACGACTATTAGCGCAAAAACCCGCGCACCTGCTAAACGATGCATTTATTGAATTGGTCGGCCTCCCAACCACTTATGGATCAACTCCCAAGCCGATTTGACCTTCAAATATGAGCTTAATCCGCATGGTAGGCTGGTCAAAGACCTAATGAAGCCCTAAAGATCCCCTTTTCACACTTCAAAGGAGTTACATAATCACCCAATGATATGCTATAAAAAGCCATGAAGAAACATCATTTTCTCAAGGAATTGCATGTAATGTTATGCTTCTTAGATTGTTTTAATGACTCACTCCTTGGAAATAACACATTAGCACCATTTCATTGAGCTATCCACCTCTCCATTGAGTGGATGTGCTAGGAGTTCTTTCACCATCATTCTCATTTTCTTATTGTAAGGA
>JZKD02S0240364.1:394847-411365 GCA_000966675.3 Picea glauca | reverse complement strand
CAAAGACAAATTTCCCATTCCTATCATTGATGACCTCCTGGATGAATTGAGTGGTGCCCAATTCTTTACCAAACTTGATCTTCACTCGGGCTATCACCAGATACGTATGAAAGAGCCCAACATTCCCAAGACCACCTTTTGCACTCACGAGGGCCACTATGAGTTTTTGGTCATGCCCTTTGGTTTGTGTAATGCCCCCTCCACCTTCCAGAGCCTCATGAACCATGTCTTCCGCCCTTTTCTCCGTCATTTTGTCTTGGTTTTCTTTGATGATATCCTCATCTATAACAAAACATGGACAAACCATCTTACTCATGTGGATCAAGTTCTCCGCCTACTCTCTTAGCACCACATTTTCCTAAAACAGTCCAAATGTGCTTTTGGTGCTTCAGAAGTAGAATACTTGGGCCATCTGGTGGGAAAGGATGGCGTCAGGGTGGACCCGAAAAATATTGAAGCTATGCAAGGCTGGATGCACCCAAAGACTCTCAAAAGATTGCATGGATTTTTGGGCCTCATAGGGTATTATCGCAAGTTCGTTAAGAAATACAGAAAGATTGCAACACCTCTCACGACTCTCCTAAAAAAGAACTCTTTCACTTGGACTCCAGCAGCTACTCAAGATTTTCAAACCTTGAAGATGACCATGTGCACCACTCTAGTTCTGGCCCTTCCCGACTTCACAAATACCTTTGTGTTGGAATGTGACACCTCAGGGAAAGGAATCGACGTTTTCCTTATGCAAGAGGGTCAACCTTTGGCCTTCAATAGCAAGCAACTGTCTGAAAAGAATCTGGGCAAACCCATTTATGAAAAAGAAATGTTGGCGATTCTGCATGTCGTTGAGTTGTGGTGTCCGTATCTCTTCGGGCAATGCTTCATTTCTATGTATTGTGAAGATTATGCTGGATATTTTACTGTTATTCTACCATTTCTAGCATTTTATTTCTGTTCTACATATTTTATATATCTGGTATCTTGCACTGGCCAATTGGGTAGTGGTGCGCCTGGGGTTAAATCGATGGGATGATTGACCTAGTAGTGCAGAGGTACCCTAGTAGGAGAGGACAATATATCTGAGTATTCTTCCACGACCTTATCCACTTGCTTTTGTTGTGTAGAGAGATTGACTACGGAGGCCCTAGATGTGGTTACGATCTTTCTCTCACTCTGAGAGTGAATCACGAAGAAGACAAATTTCCCAGTCTGAGAGATGGCGTTCCTACATTTCTTGGAAGAGATTAAGGAAATAGAACTAGGAGGGAATGCCTCGGGTATCTTGTAAAATTCCATGTTCAAATTAATAATAACACTACGAGGCCTAGACTCATATACAACATGGCGTTTCATAAATAAGGTTGGCCCAAAATACCATTACAAACTTCGAGAGGAGAGACATCACACAATACCTCATTTTTGAAGGGCTTGATGTCGTATGACATTTGACATTATTAGATGATGTGAAGATCAATTCCTTGGTGGAGCCATCCAATAGTGTAGGGTTGTGGGTGTGGCATTCTCAGCATGGCCAATTTCTTGATGACCTCTGCTGAGATGAGGTTTTTCAGGATACCGCTATCAATGATGAAGTGAAATGGGGTGCCTTTTACCCATTTCTATGAATGGAAGAGGCACTCTCCTTCTTCTGTCTCATCTCATTCACTAGGCTGGAGCTTGGTGGTAGCAACAGTGGCACTAGGTTCCACTTCAATGATACGTCTTCCTCTTTCTGGTTCTGAATCAGAGTCATAACCTGCATCTAATTCAGAGGCTTTCACTTCGACCACCAACAACTTCTTTGAGCGACAATCAACAATTTTATGCCAAGGGCTATTATGGAAGTCGCACCGCTTCCTGGTATCTTTCTTTGTCTTTCCAGTGTCTTTCTTTTCTTGTGGCTTGGACTGGTTGTATTGATACTATCCATATTTTTTCTATCCTTTTTTCTGTGGGTTGGGGCTGCCCTTTCTTGGCTTTTGCTACGAGGGGTTCCCAAGCCCAAATTGTCGCATATTTTGTTTGAGCTTCTTCTTGCTTTTGACGGCATATCAATAGGAGATGCCCAAGGAAGAGATGTCCATTAATTCCATGTTTTTCTGGATGTATCTATGTAGAGCACCACAATACTTAAGAACTATATGTCTCTCTGAATCTTTGATACCCATCTTGTTGCACAAGGTATGGAAGATATTTGTTAACTCTGGCACTGGTTAGTCTCTTTCTTGTCGCAGTGTGGTCCGTTTGGTATACAAGTCGTCATAAATTTTGGCAGGGTAGTATTGTTCCATAATAACATCCATAAAGGATTCCCAAGTGGTTGTGATTGTAAATAATGAGGGTTCCTCTGTTTCCTTTTGCTCACATAAATTTTCCCACCAATCTTTGACATGTGAAACGACTTTGAGGAGCTCAAAAGTAATCTTTTCTCTATTCCAAAAGTTATGGACATAAAAATACCCTTTTAGTAGATTCAACCACTTGTCTACAACATCTGTGTCTATATGATCTTCGAATATATGAATATTGAAGTTGATTTTTACCTTGAAGGGGGCGGTGCCTCCGCTCGAGGAAGATGTGTCGCATGTTGGTAGCCACCGAAGGATTTGTGTGAAACTATCCATCATCTCGTTCCTCTGTTGAGTGAAGGATTCCTCAACCAACATTTTGAAAGGATATCCTGTCCCATCATATTTTTTTCTCCTACCATGAGAAGTTGCTTGGGTGTGCAAGATCTTTTATCCTCAAGAGAAACAAGCTCGAGACCCAATTATTTGTATCATGACCTCGTTGGGGACATGCATTAAGACGATAAAGAGAAAACCACTCTTATACCACTGATCCATATTTTATGAGCAAAAATAAATGAATACACATTATTAAAATATGCTTAACACAAAATAACAAATATACACTAAAGCTGGTTTTCTATTCAATAATGAAATAAGTTGAAACTATAAAATGCAACGAAAAACAAGCTTGATGGAATGGTGGTGGCTTATCTCTAAGAAGAGATGTGACGGTTGTGCTCATTCGCAAGAATATGGTTACAATGAGGTTCATAAGGCCTTTTACAATAAAAAGGAATGTTAAAAACCCTAGACATCCAAAAACCTAACCCTAGGAGATGAAGCACCAAAATTCATGTGGGCCCCATTTGGGTAAGTTAATACATCAACTTCTTAAGGTCGTAACTTTTGCATACAATCTCTTTTTTAGGTGCATGAGATCCCATTGGAAAGGTCTAAGCAAGAAGAACAATTTTGTATTGGCCTAGGTAAGTGCCTCTAACATTCATTTGGGCCCCAAATCCTCAAAAAATGTCGTTTAGGGCCTCAAAACGACCCCAGAAGTTTGGAACCCGAAAAACTTCCAAGGTAGAAAATTGTTTTTTGAGCCAGTGGAATAGGTGGGTGGCCATCGATATGCACCTGGATAAATAGTGGTATGAAATATTTACTTGGACAACCAACTCTAAATGATAGGAAAAATAGGTGGTTAGAATTCCTCAGTGAATATGAATTTGATATAAAGAACATCGAGGGTAAGGAGAAAAAGGTGGTTGATGCACTTAGCCAGAGAGTGCATGAGATGTATGCTACAACCATTAGCATGTACGCATCAAAGTTGAAAGAAATAGTTTTATAGGATGCAAAATCAGATCTATAGTACATGGAAATAAATACAAAACTACAACGAGGTATTTTGCAGAAGAAAATTGAGAATTTTGGGTTAAAAGAGGAGGAAAGTATTTTGTACAGAGGTAGAATTTATGTGCCAAATTCTCAGTAATTGAAAAATGTGACATTAAAAGAAATGCATAATGTTCTTTATGCTGGAAACCCAAGTTACTAGAAGACTATTAAAGTTGTCAAGAGCCAATATTATTGTCCAGGTATGAATAAAGAGGTTTCTTTTTTTATTTCCAAGTGTTTGGAATGTCAAAGAGTCAAAGCCAAGCACATACACCCAACTGGTCTGCTACAACCATTACCAATTATTGAGTGGAAATGGAAAGTTGTAACAATGGATTTCATCACTAAGCTATCCAAAACAACCAAAAAACATGAGTCCATCATGGTGGTGGTGGATAAGCTTACTAAAGTTGCCCACTTTATTCCATTAAATCTAACTCACAAGGAAACCAACATTGTTGATATTTATATGAGAGAAATTGCTTGGCTACATGGTATACCCAAGACAATCGTGTATGAGAGAGATCCAAAATTTACATCAAATTTTTGGAAAGGATTTGGGACCAATCTGAACTTTAGCACAAGCTATCATCCAGAGTAAGATGGGAAAATAGAGAGGGTGAATCAAGTGATTGAAGATATGTTGAGGATGTATGTGATGGATAAACCATCCAAATGGGAGGATTATTTTCATTTAGTGGATTTTTCTTATAACAATGGGTATCAAGCATCTCTAAAGATGATCCCATTTGAGTCACTTTATGGAAGAAAATGCAACACACCAGTGAGCTAGGGCAACCCAATAGAAAGAGCAGTGGTTGGACTAGAATTACTCAGGGAAATGGAAGAGAAGATGATGAGAATAAAGCATAATTTAAAGGTTTCCCAAGACAAGAAAAACAATTATGCCGATAATGGAAGAACTCACGGTGAGTTCAAAGTGGGTGACCATGTTTTTTTATAAGTAAAGGTTAAGAGAATTTCCCTAAAGTTGAAAAATTGTTCAAAATTGGCAGCTCGTTATTATGGGTCATTTGAAATCTTGGAAAGGATTGGTCCTGTAGCATACATGCTTTCCTTACCTGCATCAATGCGTATTCATAATGTATTCCATGTATCATTGCTTAAAAATTATGTAATTGATGCTAATCATGTCATTGATTGGAATGTGATTCAGGTGGAGAAAGAAGGAGACCTCCTAGTTCAACCAGTATGCATATTGGGTCGGAAAGGAAACTTGCTCCAGAATCAAGAAATAGGAATATTAAAGGTCCAATGGACCTGGTATGGTCCCATGAATGCAACTTGGGAGAATGATGATGTTATGCAGATAGAGTATCTTCATGTGTTTGAAGACTTTTGAATTTTGATTGTATATGTTTAATACTACATTGAGGAAAATGCATAAATAAGGGGGAGGGGAATGTAATACCCCTAGGTCGAACCCCATTGTAAATATAAATGTAATCGTACATGAAGGATGAAGAACCAGAATACTTTGGGGCCAAAGTGCCTTTGTATGAATATATTTCGAGGCCAGAGTGCTTGTATGGTTATTGGGATGGTGAGCCAGAAGTTGATAGGCCAACAACTCTATTTTTGTAAGCTGTAATCGCACTCAGTTTTAATGAAAACTCATCATTGTTACATAACAACGATGTAAAAGAGTATGGGGGGATAAACTCCACTAGAATGGGAAAGGGGGCCTAAGAGTCTATGGAAAAGGAGCTAAGCTAGGGGGCTTAAACCCAAAGGAATGCTTTATTAATATTCCAAAAAATGTATAAAGTATAAATTATGTATATTTAAATATATCTTAAGTCCTTATGTTGATAAATGTATCACCTTGTGATGGAATCCATGTGGAACCAATCAAATAAGAAACCTATTTGTTCAGATAATTGGAAGAAAAGACTCGATTGTGTGCTTAGTGAGCTTGAATCAAGTTATTAGAACTGCAAGAATTGTCATTCATCGTAGGCTTCAGGCATATCATATCTCTTTTTGGTTTTTCTTTCTATGTAAATGCTTTTGGTATAGTAATCAAGGTTTCCCATTTCGATGCAATAAATCTACAACTTAAAACTCTCTGATCCAAGAAAATTAGACATCCCAAATTGGTAAATTATCTACCACAAGTCTTGCTTATTCTACTCTTTCCTTCCTACATATGTATTAAGAAATATTAAGAAATATATCACTCAACTTTTCATAAACTTTGGTGACTTTTCTTTCCACATTGGTTGATTTTACTTCTTGTTTTAGTTGTTTTGTATTTTTCTTATCCCTGATTTTTAGTCCCTTCCATGTTTTGATCATTAAATGCACATAATACTTGTATTGCATTCAAATCTATTCAATATTATCCATGGTTGTGTTTCATCCTTTCCTATTTACTATGCTTATAATAATTTATAAGTAGGCAAGGTTAATAAGCAAACATGGTTAAGAATAATTTTCTATAATAGTTTTCTTTGTGTGCCTTTTGTTGAAAGTCTACCTATTTGAATCATTAAACAATTTGATAAGTTAAGATTTATGTTTGAGATTAGTAGCATGTAGCATCACTTCCTATGGTATTCAACTAACATGTAGCTCGAACATTAGAGGGCACATCTATCTGATATGGTTCCTCCTCCATGCTAAGGATCCTTCACCATGGGATGTTTTAAAATTTAAGTATGGTGCTTTGAAATGTCGAGACTATTTCTTAATAAACATTGACCAAAATCATTATGAATCTATTTATTAACTAATATTCACAAAAATCATTATGTAATGTGGGCAGAAGGAAGAACTGGATTCGATGAATGTTACTCCCAGATTTTGGACAAGCTCTTCAAAAAGTAAAGTATTTTTCCTTCTAATATCGATTTACTCATCCTCAATATTTCATGTCTAGCTCCATCTCCATCAAGCCAACATCATAAACCATTTCAAGATGGGAGAGAACATCAAGGTCTACAACTTTCTAAGGATAGGTTGTAGGAATCATAAATATATTGCAATTAAAATAATCTTATTTGTTGTTGGTCCACTATTTTGATGATGATCTCTTACAATTAGTGAAAATTATACAATTTGAAAAGAGATAATATATATCCCCATAGACTAAGAGTGTGATATATATTCCCCTAAAAGGGAAAAGGAGAGCACCCAAAATGTGCAAAAAATAATGATACAAGTATTCATATGTGTTCATATGAATACTTTCTATGAGTCTTTGGTTCTTTGTATTTGAATATGAATAAATAAAAAATATTAAAAGTTTCTTGTGGGGATACCATAAAATTATTTACAACTCCAAAGTTTCTCATTGAAAATGAGAGTATATAAAATGAGAAAGTTATATTGACATAAAATTTAATTTATAAAAGAAGTAAAATAAATTTAAATTTAATATTATTAAATCAATATTAAAATATAATTTTCAATTATAAAATTTAAATACTAAATTTTTTATTTTTTTATATTTAAAAATGAAAAATAAATTAGAAGGAATATGTACAATAAATCAAAACTAATCTATACACATACTATTATTTAATATTAAAATTTAAGATATTATTATTTAATATTAAAATATAATCTTAAATTTTAGATACGATGAAATTTTAATTTTGATTTATTTTTATACGATGAAATAGTACACAATTCTTTGCTTTGTCTGTGCTTCACACGCAATCACACAAAAATTTGACGGCATGCATACAACTAATTTTTAATAAAAGACTCCTCTCATTTATAAACGTTGCACGCATTTTGAACCGTGTCATATATACCTATTTTACCAGGAAGATTTGCATTTTCTTTTTTATTAAGGATTTTAAAATTGTAATTAGAATATGACATCTAAATTTTAGTGAAATTAAAATAAAATATTTGAAAATAAAATCAATTTATTACAAAATTGACATAATCTAATTTCTATACTTATTATTCAAAGTAGAGCTATGTAATTTTCTTTTCCTATTAACAACTTTAAAATTGTATTTAAGAAATGACACCAGTTAGAAGACGATTTAATTAAAAATATTGTATTTCTTATTAACAAATTTAAAATTGTATTTAAAAAATGACACCAGTTAAAAGACGATTTAATAAAAAATATTGTATTTAAAATATGAAAATGTTTATGATTTTCAAGATTTTCAATATCATGGTTGATTATGGATTACTGGTTAAAATTGATATCTTCTTAATCATTTTGAGTTCAAATCCAAAAGGATAATTCAAAAAATATTCTATTCAAAAAATATTCCTAAAAGAATGTAAACGTTTGAAACTACTTCAATAATAAAAAATATTGTATTTAAAATATGAAAATGTTTATGATTTTCAAGATTTTCAATATCATGGTTGATTATGGATTACTGGTTAAAATTGATATCTTCTTAATCATTTTGAGTTCAAATCCAAAAGGATAATTCAAAAAATATTCTATTCAAAAAATATTCCTAAAAGAATGTAAACGTCTGAAACTACTTCAAAAATTATTCATAAAAGAATGTAAAGAATGATAATTCAACAATGGAATCGTAGGAGTTTCAAGGTTGGATCCCATGGAAGTGAGGGAAATCGTGGTCCATCTCGATTTCGACTTTCACCGTTAGTGGAATGCCTACCGCTGATAAACACAAACAAATAACATCGACTTCATAATTGTGATGGCCTCGTCTTCTCCTTTTTTCAACAAGTAAATCAATTGACATACATATTGAGATTCCTACATGAAAAACATCAAGATAAATTGTAAAAGTGTGGACATCCCTACAACGATGAGTTAAATAACCAAGACATGACATTAAAAAAAATAACATATATTTTCATTTTTTATTTATTTTTATATTGTTTTTTAAATTTAGGAGAATCTGTAACATGTTGGGATTATTTAGGTAAGGCTCAGGTTCAAATCTAACTGGTTTCCACTATAAACCCTAGGCTAGTACTAATAACCTACAAGAGAGCACCTAGCAGGTATGTAGGATCCCAGACCAAGCCATCAAAGTTGTAGCCAATGTAATTAGCAACTATATTGCCCGACTGACTATATTGTTTTATCAAGGTACACCTTTGCTATTTTAGGCTACTAGAAGACCATGGTGTCGATCATTCCCAATTTAAAAAGAAATTGCACTTTGATAGCATGACTAATGGGTTATGTTACCCGCAATAGGAATGTTGTCGATCAAATGCCATCTTGTTTGCCCTTGTGAAGTCGTTTTCTCGCTCTATTTTACCACTTGAACCAAACCAACTACTAGGAGGACCTAACTCAGCACTTGGCCAAGGCTTAGTGTTGCAACAGGTTTATGTATCAAATAAATGATAATATTTATGACTTCCCACACTTATATGATGACAATGTTGGTTGTTACAAATCATCTACTCCCACCGTGTTATGCATTCCCTTCCAAGATTCTTGTAGGGAAATAAACACAAAATCAATGGGCGAGAGATATTGACAAGTGGCAAGATACGGGCAAGGGAAACCTAGGGGAGTACATTACACATGTAAGCACTCCCCACTCACTCTAACACTAAGTTCCTTATTTTTTTTCCTTAAATGTGATAGTAATTATGGTGAAGGAATTATTTTGATAGTAATTACATTGAAGGCATTTTTTTAAGGGGATGATTCTCTTTCGCCCTTCATCATCTCTCAAGACCTGCTTGTAACCGGATACTTGTTTCTTCTCTTTAAACTATTACAATGTTCCACAAATCCTATTATAATATTCCACATGTGATTTGTTTTAACCATCACCTATCTATCTCTTCCTATCAACCTTTCAATCACCTTGCTGACCTACTACACTACTTAGGATATTTTTTCTTGGGTGTCGAGATTTTCTACTTTTATCGTATTCTCACACTATGAATGTTCGTGTCGTATTTCAATTTCTTTTAGCTAAATTTAGCTGCGATGAAAAAATCTTCAGATTATGGAGCACTATTGCTGCTACTGATGAGTGAAGGAAGTCAATATGTTCACGGTTTACAATCAAAGGACATAAGAAAGCTTCCAAGAGAAATGAGAAAATTACTATTAACATAGACACTAGGAATAAAGAATCTTTAGTTTTTCATACCAAGATTCCTCATAAGCATAGCGCCGATGGATCTCGGGATTCTTAAGGGTGAGTCAAGACCTACTTGCAATCGACCACGTGTCCCTTCTCTTTAACATATTACAATCTGCAACCTGTGATTTGTTTTGACCATAACCTATCTATCTTGATATCTCTCCTTATCAACCTTTCGATCCCCTCATGGACCTACAGAAATGCTCGGGAGATTTCTATAGAGAACTCTCATTTGGGTGATGATATTTGCTACTTTTATGGAAACCCACTCATACAACAGTGGGTTTTCTTAATCCTAGGAGCTCAACAAAAATAATTTTGATTCAATATAGCCTGCAATATTTGGATTAGAAATTCCCATGCATTGCATAAATGGACACCATCTATTCTTGTCTACATTTATCTACAAATAGAGCATTTGGATATAGTGTATCTCTCAACTTTCGATGATGGTAAAATATGATTTCTAAATCTAAGTTGATAGATTAACGAACTATAAACTATAGGCAATTTGGGTGGGGTGGGAGTAAACAAACTATCTAAGAATGATATAAGGAGAATAATATCAAACAATGTAATATGAATTCACTATTTATTGTGACACTTGGAGAAGGCTCATACATGCAGTATGTCAAGAGTGTGAGGAACTTGCAAACTTGTAATGGGGGTGGGTTTGTGTCCATGTCCATTATGGAAAATAGTGTTGGCTCCAAACACTTCTATGAAATTAATATTAATGCAACCTAATTTGAGAACCATGACCAAAACCTAATTTGAAAAGATCAACAAGCTTCACATATGGTTCTAAATTTTTCTTAAATGTCAATCCTTTTTTTCTCAAGTGGTATATTGGATTGGTGTTATTTCACTTGTGAATCTTGTTGATCGGGGTTGATAATGGGATAAATAAGCCCCATGTATTGGTCATCCCATCATTGGCATGGGGCCATCTCTTTCCATTCATTCAACTGGCCAAAATTTTGGCCTTGCATGAAGTCCTTACAGTTTGGTATATAAGGAATGCAAGGAACTTGAAATGTCTCCAGCCTGATGTTGAGGATTCTAATGTGGACCTCTGTCTACTATCTCTTCCAATGCCTCCCATCGATAGTGCTCCTAGAATTGATAGCACAAAAACTATCGCATGATCAGGAAGACCCATGGTAACCTGGGCCATGTTTGCAGAACATCCATTTGACTCCAAGTTCTTGGCGGAATGTCTAGGGATAACCACACATATATGTATGAATGTGAGAAAGTTTCTCAATGAAGAGGAGGTGAGAAGAACAATCACCATGGTTTTAGACAAGGAACAAGAAAATATTGTGGGAAGGAGAGGTGATGAGCTCATTGTGGATGGAGAAGGAGATTCATATACAAATTTGGAGGCTTTTGTTCAAGAAATGCAAAAATTCCACCACAATATATTTGTTTCCTATACGAATGTGTCATGTCTTTGATTATTTGGTTTGACTTTGTACCTTCCATTTCATATACAAACCCTCCATTCATTGCATCCTATTGTTGTCAAATAGTTCAGTTGTTGTAATTTTCTCACATATAGTTCATTTAGCATAGTAGCTATATCTACTTCTACATCATCAAACAACGAGAAGCATTTTTTGTTTGTACCTTTCTGGTGCCATTTTTTCTACATAATATGGATTTCCTTCATTGACATTGGAATTGTGTATGATTTGTTTTCCTAAGTGAGATATTGACTATAAGAGCGATATGGATGGCTATATGAGTATAATATTTTGACATCATAACAAATCATTAGCCTCCCTCCACTTAGATGTCACTCCCTTCCCAATGATACTTTCCATATGTCTTTTTAACATTGATTTCCCTGAAGAAACTCCACTATAGTGAATTCAAATTGGTGGAAGATAGGGTGTGCCCATTAAATCCATTAGTTTTCCTCACTAACACATTGATATATGGAAATGCATTGATCTCTATATGTTAGTTTCATGTTTTCAATTCATTCAACGAAATGTTTTATTTGTTTAAAGCTTAAACAAAACTCTGTTCTTATTAAAAGTGTAGTTTTTCATTGTAGCTTCATATTAAGTAACCGCATTTTTTTCCATGGATGGGTTTCATCATCAATTTCCTTCAAAAATGAAAAACAAAAAACAATCCAATCCCCCATTCACCCTACAGAATAGCCTAAACTTGTAGAAAACAAATCCACTTTTCAGGAAAAAAATGGATCTAAATCCGACTAGATTTCTAGGGGTAGCCTGAGCTTCACACGATCATAGATCCATGCATTTTAGAACCTTGTTATCTATGGTTTTTCTTGATTTTAAACTGAATCAAATTATTATAAAATAAATCAAAGTTTAGGATTGACCAAAAATTTCAATTGTTATTGTATTCAATGAGAGGGGAATGCTACATGAATACATTGCTCCCTCAACATGCAGGTTATCATACTTCAATTGATATGGATTATGTTGGGAATGAAATGAAGGTAGAGATATAACAAGGAAACAAACAGAGATATTGTAAGAAATAAACTAGTACAGTTGAACTCAGATTCTATTAATGAATGAAATACAAAAGATTGTAAAATGAAAAACAAACAAACTAGCTAGAATGGTGGTAGCTTATCCATGAAGAGCAAGGGATGTGTTGGCTACGCTCATTCGTAAGAAGTTGATTAAAAATAAGAAAAAAATGAATTTTAACATAAACAATCAATGATAAAACCCTAAACATGCAAAACCCTAACCCTGAAAGATGAAACGCCAAAAGGTTTGCAGGCATCGATGTGATTAGTTGATACACCAACTTCACTGGGGCATAAATTTTGCATATGATCTCCATTTGGGGTGATTGATAGCCCGTTAGAAAGGTATAGCCAAGAAATACACATTCGAAATCACCCGATATTTTCCCCTGATTATATAGTGAGCATTTCCACACCAAAATAACGTCGTTTAGGGCCTCAAAACGACCTTAGAAGTTTGGGACCTAAAAAACTATATAAAAAATACCAAGATGTGGAACCATTATGAATTAATGGAACATGTGGGTGGCCACTAGTATCCACCTAAAACATTCCTCCCTTATTAGGAAGAAATGGTATCCATCACATCAAGTTCCTGCATTAGACGAGGAATCTTCTAATCTTACTCCGCTAGTGCCAACTGTCTTCGCATGGGTGGCTTCCATTTCCACATTGCAAAAACCACTAGTAGGTATCCATAGGTGAAGGTTCTGCCTTTCTCCTGAGCTTCCTCACAAGTGACCAGGAGTTCCTCTAGTAGGTAGTTGCACCAGTTGAATACAACTCCATTTGTGTAGAAGTTGGCTACTGAAAGAGTGTCTAAGGTGCATTCACCCTTGTAGTAGGAACACATCACCTTGCTCACAATTACATAACATGCCGTTCAAATTGTCTCCAAAATGATTGGGTCAATATTTGTTGTTTGCCCACCTCTCTGTGTGTGGAAATTTTCATATAGGCTAACTTCACCTTTCTTCTTCTCATGCTTGCTCGGGCCTTGAAATCCTTTGGAAACATACTCACCCTCGAGAGATAATCCAGTGATCTGGTAGATGTCATCTCCATGAATCATATATATTTGGTTGAGCCATAAGATTTTGTCATGAACTTGACTTATCAGAAACTTTGTGCACTACACAACCTCGCCAGTGGTCCCAAAGACCAGTAGATCCCCAAGGTGCATGATTGTGGATTTGAAAAGGTTGATGAACTCTGTCTTTGAGACAAAATGCATGCCTTCCATTGTATCTGGGACCAAGTCCCAAAACATGACAATTTTGATCTGTGGAAACAATACTTGGTCCATCAGATCAAGGTCTATAAATTTCACTTGCTTTGTCTTCCCCTTGACATCCTCGAAGATCTCGATCCTAAGATCATATGGCTCATATAGGATTGCTTCTTTGGGAGCTGAAATTCGGCCTCCCGTTGCTCTCGAAATGATAGATCTGAGGCGCTGATAAGTTGGGTGATTTGGGATCGACTTTGTGACAGGGAAATGAAAAATATCTCAGGGTATGCGCAATTGCATACAATTCAAAATATGGATAACACTAAACAGTGAAGCTCGCTCGCACATTCATGGGGTCTTATAAATGGATAATTGGAAAACTCTATAGACACATGTAAAGATACTCATCATTAGGCCATAAACACAATCTTAGGCTTAGGTGTTCGACGAGACGGATAATGGGGTAAGATCTATCCAGTGATCTTGGCTTTTAATGAATGGATTAACATGCACGTGGTCGAGCTCAAGGGCTTGAATTTTAAACGACTTAGAAGCATGACATGGATATCGATGGAATTTGTGCATATCACACCTTTATGGTTTAATGGAAATTTCTGACGGGTTATAGTGGCTATCATAAAGAGTATAAATGGACCAGATGTGTGTGGCACATGGGCTGTGATGTAGTTCATATTATCCCTCCCTCTGACCACAATGGGGTCCCCATCATATTTAATGACTTAATTTAATGTAATGGTAGCTCTTCCGATCCTGTGTGGATGAGTAAGCAATTTTGTGCAAAAACAACGCTTAGACTGAAAAATAAAATATATGTCATGGCACAATTGTTGACACTGAGAGGGGGCTGAATCAGTATCAAGTACAATTTAAAACCTTTTTCAACTTATAATTAAACCATTCAACTATATCCAATGAGAAATGAACAATATTATAAGAGTTACACCAATACACAACAATACACCATGCACAATATATGAGAAATAATCAATAGTTATTGTTCAAGGGAAGTAATGACTTCCAAAGGTAGCTATAGCTTCCAAATGCAAAGCGAGGGATAAACCTCCAAGAGGAATATACAATCCTCCAATATTAAGAGATATTTGAACTCTCCATCCTTGCCCCTTCCTTCCACCTAAGAATATATGAGAGATAATAAAACTTTACATTAAATCATCACCATCAACCAATCATCATATAGAACCTGATAATGCTTCCTGAGACTTCTTCAATTTCTTCAATTTTTCAATTCTTGGAGTACTCTGATCCTGTAGATAATATTACTCAATGTATTATCTGAAACTCTTCCAATTTTCACTACTTGAATCCTCCCCAAAAAGAGGTTATAGAAAGAATGGTAGACTTTATTCAATTCTGGTTTGTTCAGAAGACCCAACTTGTACAACATGCCCCATGCTCAATATTTAACATCCAATTCTAAAACTTGCACACAAGAAACTAAAGTCCATACTATTGATAATGGAAGTGGTCCCACTTCATTTGGATTTTCTATGAAGAAGTTATGACTATTTTACCCGGAGCACCTATTTATTGACTAGCTTCATGATTGGTCACAAAACATATCTTCCATAGTGTGTATCTCCATAATTATAGAGAATCAAGAGATGAACGTTTTACCAAAGGCACCTTGATATGTCTTCTCAATACCATAGAGATTTCACCATCTGAATCATTATATAAAAAATGTTATAGAAAAAATGGTAAGATGACCTGAAAATAACATACCTTAGAACACATCACCAAAAGACTTCATCCTCCCTTGAAACCCGACCTTATTTTAATTTTGATTCCCTCTAAAATTCGACTTGTATCAAATGAATGTATAATGATGTTTATTCATACCATTTATGTCACTTCCTTTTAGCATTACGGCCGACCTGACACTTTCTTGTTTTGTAGTTCTTTTCTTTAATTATCTTCAGGGCCTACATGTACTTCCTTCTTCAATTCACTTTGTCATCTTAAAAAAATCATTTCTCCTCAACCATGAGGATCCACATGACGTACCACATACCACTGGAAACAACATGATGTATACTATCCATCCGTGGGTGTTGTATCTGCATGGGCATTTTTCTTCATGTCCAAATACATTCATCAATCTTGCGGTCCAAAACCCATGGCTAGGGTTGAAATCAATGAAAACAACCAATCTTCCAACAATATCCCCCTTTGACATTGATGAAAACACTCATGCTCCCCCTATTGTCATGATCCCAATTTCTCTCCCCCTTTGACATCAATGGCAAAGTTTAGGGCTTCTCCCCTTGAGTTTAATAGAAAAATGTAACTCTCTTCTTTGGGGCTGCTCCTCCTGAATATGTGGCACTCAATAATACTTCATCCTTATTTTTCATCTTAGGGACATTTTCTTCCTTAGAATCCTTTTGTGTGGCTTTTCTCTTATCTCTCTTCTTCATGTCTAGAATGTATATGTTGTTCGGTCTTCTTGTTGAAGTTGCAACCAATCTTCCTGAGTTATTTTCTCTGATTTTTCATTTTCAGGAATCAAACGTAAGAGTGTATCCTTGATCACACATTTTACTAACACTGAGTAGATTATGATTCAAGTCTTCAACCAATAGAACATTCTTTTCTTTTAAATTTTTTCTACCAAGCTCTACTACACCTTCTCCAAGTATTTTGGCAGATGAGTCATCTCCAAATGCAACATTGCCGCCCTTTCTCTTTAAGCTGATGAATTTGTCTTGATCCCCGGTCATGTGTGAAGAGCATCCACTGTCTATGTACCATTCATCTTCTTCTTTACATTCTTCAGCGGTCAACACTATTCGAGAATCTTCATTGTTTGGAATCTCTTTCCTTTTCCATACTGTGGTTGGCATAGGGACATGTTCATTCATATATCTACAATCTCGTGCTTTGTGACCAAGATAATTACATTTGTAGCATGCAATATTTTTGTCCATCAATGGGGAAAATGAATTA
>JZKD02S0240364.1:369668-383383 GCA_000966675.3 Picea glauca | reverse complement strand
CCATGGGTGTTGTATCTGCATGTGCATTTTCCTTCATGTCCAAATACCTTCATCAATCTTGCGGTCCAAAACCCATGACTAGGGTTGACATCAATGAAAACAACCAATCTTCCAATAGAAATCAATGCACACTCCGATGTTATTCACTGAATTAAAGAAATTACCAGAAATTAAAATCTAACTACCGTACATGCTCCTTTGGACTGGAGAAACCATGCTTTGGCTCAAGCATGAGAAATATAGGGTTTTAGGCGAGTGTCATTCACCCATCTCGACTGAAGGATACCATCCAGTTGTGCTAACCTGATTTCACCAGATTGTCGGATTTCCACAACTATGAATGGACCCAACCAATGCATGCACAACTTTCCTGTATGTTTTTGATATTGGTTGTCGTAGATTAGTAACTTATGTTTTTGATATTCTTGTCATGCCAAGATGTTTTTCTATATTTCTCAATTGTCTGATGAAAATTCGCTAGAAATCTTGCTTCCTCAACACAACTGATTCATCATCTGTCATGTGTGTATCCTATGCTATATAGAGAACATGGGTAATAAATTATATGGGTACAACTTATTTTTTCCCATAGACCAACTAAAATGGGGTATACCTGTGTAGCTTCTTCATGGTAGTCCTATAAGCCCACAAGAATGTTGGAACTCTGTCATCCCAGTCTTCCTTGTTTGCACAATATAATTTTGTTAGTCCTCTTTCCATTATTTTATTAAATGCCTCCATTGTACCATTTTCTTGTGGATGGTAGGTGTTAGCACTGAAATTCACACTTTGATTGCTAAAGTGTAAAGTCAACACCCATCAATAGGTTTGATAGATAAGTTTTTTATGATGGTGTCAAATGGATCAAAACTTAGTCAGAACAGTGAAATCACATAAAGTTTCAGAATAGATGTATCCGCAAATGAGGTCTTGGATAACTTAGATAAGGGTTTTGAAGAGTCAAAAGGATATATAGAATACTTAATGAGAAATGAAAATGTCTACCACTCACATCAGGCAATACTAGTAGACATCTGAGGAAAATATTTTGACATAAGAACTCCTTTAATCAAAAGATAAACTCTAAAAAAATCATAGCAACATCACAAAAAAACCTCCATTGCAATACATATACAATAAATCAAATCAATCATTCAAATGAAATTAAATCAGATTAATATTGAGATAAGATAATGGAAACAAATTGATTTCTATTAACAAAAAAGTCTCAAATCTAATACACAAAATCCAGACGATGGCTTTGTAATTCCACAACTACAAAAAAGTATGAGTTTCATTACAATCCTTCAAACCCTTCAATGATTTTAAATCTCTATCTTATAGCCTAGGCTGTCAATGACAACTTTACAATTCGAATTTCCCTTCTTTCCTAGGATTCCCACACCTAAAGGTGGAGTAACTACAACTTTTCAACAAAAAAGTAACAAACTGCTAAAAACTAGGAACATGTTGGTAACCTCCTTGATCATATTAAATGTGCTCGATGACATGTGATCTGAGCGCATCTCCCTTGGTCAAGGGTCCCTCCATCCTTCAACTGAACTTCTAGAAGTTGTTATAATATTATCTTCCCATTTGGAAACTGTTTATTCCTCCAAAACCTTCAGATTAGGAGTTCACAACGCTAAACTATATCAACCAGTTTGCAGCACTAGGCACTGCAAACTCTCCTGTAACTACTCTGTTTGTTTAAAAATGCATCAAGAACACTACAAAACTATCCCAAGTTTCAAAAAATTCTATAATAATATATGATAGTGTTATAATACATAGGAGAGCTTAATGCATCCTCAATTAAATCCTGACTTATCAAATATGACTGTCTTCAAATTATCAAAATACCAAAATAGAAAACTGTAAAAAATGGTCTGAGTCAAGGTGTCCATATCCTTCACTTTCTAACTCTGGAGCTCCTCTTGGTGACATCTTTAGCTAATAGATCCAAATTCTTCTTGTCGATCTCCTTCCTGAAAGGTTGCATCTCCATCTTTAGCCCTCAGATCTGACTCTAGTAGGCTATATTCTGTTTGTACATGTTTCTAAGCTGCCCGTGGAGAGGTCAAAATCTTTTAGCTATAAACTTTGAATTTTCAAGAGTTTCAAGATACATATCCATAAGATCACTTAACTTCTTATTTTCAACCAACTCCTCCCTTTTTAGTTTGGAAATTTCAATCCTTGCCTCTTTAAGCTATTTGTTTATCCTCTTAAAGGTAGGATTTTCTGGAGGAGTGGTTATGTATACAATTTCAATGGTCTCTTTGATAGGTAGAATTTTTCCCTTTCTCTGGATTGGGGCTCTCACTGACACTTTCTCCACAATTATTTCCTTCTTTGTTTATTCTCTAGTAACATGTCTCTTGGCCTTGACCTTGTTTCCAGCAGGTGGTGAAGAGAATAATAACTTTCTCCCTCTCAAACCTGTGGCTCTAGTTGAAGGAGTCTCCACTTGACCAGGAGATGGAAAAGGTGAAACCTCTCTTTGTGGGGACTAAGAATTTCATCCTTCTTCTACATGTTCCTTTGTTGCTTTATATTTCTTAGAAGACCCGATGCTCTTCCTTGTCTTATTCATCTCCAACTGTACAATCTTGTCAACTTGAAGAGGTCTTTGTACCTTAGACTATGGGGTAGGAGAAATGTTAAGCTGAAAGTTGGAAGAAGTAATGAATTCTTCCCATTCCATGTTTCTCTTACTTAATTCCTCCATCACCAACATATTTATCAGTCATGAATGAAAAAAATTGTATCAACTGCCTTAAACTTAGCCTGAACCCTATTAGACATTTTTCCAATACTTCTGAACAAGTAAAAAGGAATATTCATAACATCTTTCCCTGTGAAGTGTAGAAGCAGTCTTATGTGATATTAATAGATCATGTTAAATCTCTCTTCACAGGTAAAGTATCTTTGAATTATCTTCATTATTTTATCAAAACCCTCTGACATATGGTTTCTAGGAACACCCTTTGACAAATTGTCTTCTTGGTGTTATGGTTTGAGGAATTCCCTTGAAAAGACAACATTCAGATTCATGGCCTTGAACCATCTCTTCCCAGTACTAGGTATCTCAGTGGCTACTGATATGGTCCTCTCAGATACCTCAAATTCTAGTATCCCAACCTTGGTCTTGGTTCCATCAAATTTTAGTGCAGATTCTTTAGCCACCTCTGGGTGTCCTCTTTGCATTTTTTGATAGAAGTTAATACAAACCACTCTTTGGAAGACTTCCTTGATCAGGGGTTCCTAAAAAAAAAGTTGCATATCATAGGGTTTTGTCCTCACAATGTCTCCACCTTTATGACCTTCTTTTTATGATTATCCATATGTGCTATCTAGGCAGGTTTTGTCATAGTACTGAAAAATTACCCACAGTAGAGAGCAGGGGAGTTGAGGAAATGACTAATGGAATCAATAAGAAAAATGTACACAAACCTCTTACAATGAAAATGTTTCTGAGTAAGGTTGAAATATTTTAACAATGAGGTTATATTCATAAAGGACCGTGAATAGATGGTTAATTGGTAAAAGGGCTAATTCGCAAGGATGCTAGAACAAAGAGTTCGTAGCGTTGGCTGATTACATAGAGTTCACAATGCCATAGTTAGGGTTTGGGAAAATCTATATGAAAAGAGTGATGCAAAGGCCAAGTATCATAAGGTAGGGTAATTCAAACTCAAGAATGCAGATGGTTTCAAGAGATAATATGTAGATAAAGGGGAGAAGGTTCTGGAGCTTAATTACAAGTCTGTGAGATAGTTCACAATGCCAGAAATCTAGTTCGCAATGCCATACAAAGGAGAAGCCACTAATCCCTTTCTAGGCCTTAAAACAAGGTGGGAAAGATCATGAAGTACCTTGTATCCTGGAGCTAGAGGTTGATATCTTCATATCTACTCAGGAGCACCTGCAAGTGGTCTAACCACCAACTCATCCCCTGCATCTAGCTCACAACACCTGTCTGTAACACCAGTTCCCAGCGCCAACATGGAGGATATTTTTCACACTTGGAGAAAATGATTAAGACATCCATAAACATGATTCTAAAATATTTATTTAAAATTCAACTCTGAAATCAAGGAGATCTCCAATGACATGACCTTTTAAAAGCAATGATGATAATAAATATAATATGTACTTTGAAAGGCACTATGAACTCTCCTAGTGAGTTGGCACTGTACAACTCAGATTATATATGAAATTTTAACAAGATGAGTGACAAGGAGATGGGGTCATCATACAAAATGGATAAGGTGACATGTCAAGGTCATAATGATAAATTTCAAATATGTGACTCAATGAATTTTCAAACCCAAAACCAAACTAATCATAATTTATTCATGCCAAAAAATGGAAAATTGTTATGGGAAAGGGACCTAAAACCTATAACCTAAGGTAAAACTATGACACAAAATCAAACTAAATATTTTTATTGACCCATGACAATCTATGTGATAAAAATAGGTACTTCTCTTATGGTGTTGTATAAGGAATTTTGTTGTCAACATTGCGATTGTACTACTGATAAAGTGACTACCTTGATCACTAGTCAAAATTCTAGGACATCCATACTGAGTGATAACGTTCTCAAAGATAAATATAGTAGCTATATCTATAGAATAGTCTTGAAATGCCTCTACTTCAACCCATCTTGTGAGGTAATCAGTTGTGGTAATGATATATCTATCCTTTGAGTTCTTAGCTGGGGGTTTGATCAGTCCAATTAAATCAACAACCCACTTCTCAAATTGTTGAAGTTGACTGACTGGATGAAGGAGTAATTCATCTCAGCGTGATGACTTTCCTACTCTTTGGCAGGTGTCAAAAGATGTAACATATTCCTTAACATATTTAAATAATGTATCCCACCATAATCTAGCTTGAAGTACCTTCTGTGCAGTAGCTTCATCTCCAACATGTCCTCCCATAACTCTATTATGGCATTCCCATGGGATATGTTTCCTTTCATGGTTGAAGAAACATCTCCTAAGAATGTTGTCGAGTCCCAATTTGTAAATTTGTCTGTAAATCAATTGATAGTCTGTTGCAGGAACCATTGTATTTCACTTCTGGGTTGCGGAGTAAGTTTCTGGGTAGGTCCATGTACTGAGGAAAACAAAAATATCTTCAAGATACTCTTGGATGGCCTCAATCCGGAATAGGTCTGCATCTGGGAGATGATCATCCACTACTCCACCACTTTCCCCTGACTCCAACCTGAAAAGGTGATCTGAATCGACATTCCATCTTCCTATTTTGACAATTATTTCAAACAAAAATTCTTGACAAATCAGTAGCCACCTGCAAATTCTTCCTTCAAGTAATGGTTTATTGACTAGGTACTTCAATGCAGAATGCTCAGTGAAGAAATTGAAAAGAGAGACTAACAAGTAGTGTCTAAACTTTTGTAATGCATAGATCATAGCTAAACCTTCCCTTTCAGTGGTTGTGTAGTTGCGCTCAACTTGCGATAGTTTTATGTTGGCAAAGTAGATAGAATGGTCCATATTTCCTTCCCTTGGTTGTGCTAGAATGGCTCCCAGGGAAATGGATGATGCATCCACATGTCCATGGAATTCAATTTCCCAATTGGGAAATATCAAGATAGGTGCAATACTTAGTTTTTCTTTTAGAATGTCAAATGCCTTGTTACACTCTAGTGTCCATGAAACAGTTCATACTTTTTCAACAATTTATCAAGGGGTGCGGTGATAGTTTCATATCTTTTGATGAACCCATGGTAATATCCTGTATGTCCTAGCATGGAGCACAACAATTTGGCACTTGCAGGTGGCGACATGTTCAGAATGAATGCAACTTTAGCTGGGTCTACCGAGACTCCTTCTCTACATACAATATGGCCTAACAGATTTCCATGAGGTACACAAAAAATACATTTCCTTAGATTCATACATATCTTCATTTCATGACATCTATCAAACATTAATCGGAGTTTCCCAACATGATATTTTATCAGGTTGTATATCGTCCAATCATCCATATAGACTTCTACAAAATTGTGTATGAACTTTCAAAATGATTCTATTGCGATCTGAGAAAAAACTGCAGGGGAATTCTTCAAACCAAATGGAATTACGATATATGTGAATGATCCCCATTCGGTTATAGATATAGTCTTATTCTTGTCTTCCTCTATGATTCGGAATTGATGATATCCTGCAAACCAGTCTGTAAATGAATAAGATTCTTTTCCCACAACTTGATATAACACCTCGTCACTGAAAGGTGTTGGAAACAGATCATGCATGCATGCATAATTCATACTTTTGCAGTCAACGCAGAACCAAATGTCTTATGTTTCTTTCTTATTCTGGATAACTATGGGGTTAATCCATTGTTCTTCTTCGATTGGGAAAATAAGTCATACTGCAATAATTTTGTCCACTTCTTTCTTGACCTTCTCTTTTATTCTTGGATTAAGTTGGTATGGTCTGTGCTTCACAGGTCTTAATCTAGGTTTCAACTCAATTTTCATTTCTCCCATGGATCCTTTTACAACTTTCATTTTTGAGAACATTTTAGGAAACAAGTCCTCATACTCCCGCAAAAGGTTATGAACTTCATTCATATTTTTCTCGTCCCAGTAGCTTCATATAGAAGTTATCTTAGGATTCTTTGCACTACCTATATTAAGTTTTCACAACTTCAGTGGGTGATTATAGGAGCTACAAGTGTGACTAGGTATAGTGTCCTAAATATCTCTACTGCCTTCTGTTTCTTTAATGTCTAAGTTTCTAAGCTCTTCTAAGTCATCAATTTTTTGCAGGTATTTCTCAACATTACAACAAGGTACACATATCTTATCAATTTTAATACTCGGACTAGAATGAAGCAGATGAACATGGTCAACACATACTACTAGACTTGATCTCTTTTTACAAATGTCAATAAAAAGCATTTCCATGATTCTTTGAAGGACTGTGTTAAGCTCAAGGCACTTACTTGTAAAGGATAAATCCTTGCAAAATTTTTCTTGTAAGATCTGCCAATAGTTCCTTTGTCTTCTGGTCTCCTCGTGTAGATACTAGGATTTTGGAATAGGACCCAAGGAGTGGAGAAATACCTAAACCCATAGGTGAGAGGGTACTTTCGTGACTCTCCACTACTTTAAGAAATGTTCAATATGCACTCTAGGGTTAGATTGTTCGTCAAACAATTACGCATCTTGAATATCGATATTCATCTCTCCTTTGAACTAATCCTTACTTTGGAATCGACATCGAATGGCTTGTTTTGCATCTTCCCACTTCATAATCAAGGATTTATGGGTGGCCCACCATTTAGCGGGGGTATCTTGCAAGGATAAGTCAAGAACATTGGTCCTTTGATCCATCGCTATATTCTCTTCCATGCTAGAAAGAAAACTATGTATCTCTGAGGTACCATCATATGTCAAGGGTTCTCTGACCTTGATTCAAATCCATCTTGTTTCTCTAACAGTTGTGCATTTCCTTGAGAATCACTCATATGAACCTTGCTTCCAACTGTCAAATGCTACTTCTGAATTCTCTTCAGTGAACTGTATGCTTCTCTAACTTACCGATCCATTTGCAGTAGGATTTATGTAATTTGGTCTCATTCCTGTTGTTATGGTATATAATTGGTCAAGAGCATATGATTCCATATTTTAGTTCATAGGTTCAATATATCTAGGACCTAAACCTGGATCCAGGGGCTGAACCACTTTTATCCCATCTTCTTCAAATGTCATGGTGTCTCTCTTTAGATAAATGATAGCATAGTTGTTGTATTCCCAACCAATATTGAGTAAATAAGGGTAGGGATCCTTATCTCCCATGATTTCAATTACCTCTAAATCAATTTCCACATTTTCTAGCCTCCCTACTAGGAAAATGCAGTACTGGTTTTCCATTCTCAACTGGATGGGGGAATATACTAACTAAGGTTTTCCCAAATCTCCCTGGGTATTTTTGGGTAGAATGTTGACATCAGATCTGAAATCTGGCATGACATATTTGATTTCAAACTCATCTAGTTGGGTTTCCAGCCTAAATTTTTTTCCTGTTCACACCTTTCTTATTTGTATTCTCTGGGTATTCTTCTCAAGGAGGTTGGTCCTTATTATGGATTCTAGGGTTCCCTCATTTCCCAGTATTAGGTACAGGGTGTTTCTCAACTTATCAGTAATTTGTTCATCCCCTAGGATATCAAAGAATAATTGAAACCATAGTTTGATTACACTTTGAGACTGCTCAGGGTGTCTCCTTGGACTTGCAGAATTTCTAGGTGTTGGTGGTGAGGTAGGGGATTTCACAAGGTTAGGTTGAGAGTTGAATCTAGGAGGATTACCCATTATTTATGGAGTGGGGATGCTCTTAAATATTTCTATTGCATTTTTGAAAAACAACTTTTGTTTCACAGGAACATACTTGTCATCTTTGGGAATATCTTTCTGAATCTTAGGCTGATTGTCTGAGTCTGCCCCAGCTTTATCTTCTTCACGAGTGATGATGTTAATATTTGGTAGTTGTCCCTAGATTCCCTTTTTTTATTATGAGCTTATGATATTAGCTCCTCGTTGACGAACCTGATATTCTCATTTCAAGATCAGTTATGGGTAGTCTTTCATTGCATGGCCATTGTTCCTGCAGTAAGAGTACCATGGTCATCTTGGGTGAGGGTATTCTCTAGAAAAATGAACTTGTTATTTGTAGTTGTAACATATGCTCGACCCTCTACCTCCATTTCTCCCTCCTCTGAATCCACCTCCAGCCCCACCTCTCTGGCCTCTTCCAGGTCCTTGGGGGGTTTCATTTATTCTGAATGTTGTCCAGTCTAATCTGTCGGCCAGTGTGTCCAATGCTCTACATTTATTTTTGGAATGGGTCGTAGATGCACAAAAATCACAATGTATTTTATTTGGTGTAGTTGTGTACTTAAGAATAATAGGACACTGCCTCGGCGCATGCCAGTGTGTTCGACAAATTTCACAATAATTAGCTTTCTTAGAAGTTTGAGCACCTGGAAAGGTATTGTATTACCCTGGTGTGTGGAATGGTGGAGTCAAAAATACTTGCACAACTGCTCCCGTTGGTCCTAAAGAATCCCATCGGATTGTGAGGATCCCATTCCCCTAATGCACATACGTTCATTTTCTAGATGCCCTTCTATGTATCATCATGTGCACCAAAACTGAGGCCATCCTGGTCTTGGTGTGGTTAATTCTTAAATATTTTCTATCAGTGCCAATATTTGTCTCTAGAGTTGCAACAAATTTGCATCTACTGGGGGCATGGTCATTCTCAGATTCCCTGGATAACCTGTTGTTCCAAGGTGTTTGATAATGTGACTATTTGTTTTTGTGTTAAGGAATTCTCGTCATAGGTAGTAATCCTTGGATGTGACATTCCCTCTGGTGATCTTCATGAATTGGATGCGCTAGCCTCCCAATAACATATTTAAATTTCTAGTTGTACTTCCAGGCATATTCTCCTTCCCTTTGTTGAATATCCCGAAACTTAGAGAGAGCTTGTTTATCTGAACGAGGTAGTTTTAATTCGAAGATGAATTTCAAACTCACTTGGCCAAGGGTGAACACTTGTCCTAGAACCCCTGGTTCAATATCCTTCATGTACCATTTGAGAGCATGACCCCTCAAGGTAGTATGAAAATCTACTAACTCATTTGCATCGAGAGTCCCTCTAGACCTCTAGATGTATTCACTTAAGAACCAGTGTTTCTCTACATCTTCGACCCCTTTACCCCATAATTTTGGGTATCAGACAATCGATTCTCCCATATGTCCAACCATTGTGGGTCTCACTGCTCCTATTAGAATGAAACATAAGAATCATGGTTGTGATATACTAGGGGATCCCAATATGCTCCCAATGTTTACACTTACACACTGATTTTGACTGACTGTATGTGTCTCACTCATTTGCATCGAGAGTCCCTCTAGACCTCTAGATGTATTCACTTAAGAACCAATGTTTCTCTACATCTTCGACCCCTTTACCCCATAATTTTGGGTATCAGACAATCGATTCTCCCATATGTCCAACCATTGTGGGTCTCACTGCTCCTATTAGAATGAAACATAATAATAATGGTTGTGATATACTAGGGGATCCCAATATGATCCCAATGTTTACACTTACACACTGATTTTGACTAAGTGTATGTGATGGAATAGAAAAAGCATAAGTAAGTAGTGTAGAAGTTACCATGGGTATAGAGGAAACCTGGGGGATGGATGATTCGAGGCAGGTTCCACTAACCTCTAGGTGGGTTTCTTTGATCCAAGGGTTCTGGTTCTCTTCCTCTGGAGAATCCTTCTTTGCCTAATTCTCGATGTTTCCTGATATCGGGGTTGAATGTTCTTGATCTCCCGCAAGGTCAAGAGTTGCTTCATCTTCCCTTGATTCTCCACATTCTTCTTCTCATCCACCCATCTAGGGACTCCTTCCTATTTCCACTTCTCTCTGCTATAATTTTAGACTAGCCAGTCTTTCTTGTCTTCTTACCTTCCTAAAGTCTTCCTTCTTTCTTTCATCTGTTCCTTTTGATCCGATTTCTTTCCGAAACACCTCAGACTGCTTCACTTCTTTCTTTACCTTTCCATGCCACCACTTCTCAACAATGGAAACTCTCCTTAAGGATAGCTATTTTATTGTGTTTGTTTCTTTATCTTCCATCATCTGTCAAAGAACCATTTCCCCTTCTCAGGTCATGATCATACCCCAAAATCACCCTACCCGAAGCGTAGGTTTTTTAGGCTACGATCTCAGTCGAGGGAATATGTATCATCCCTCCTCCATCAAGAATGCTATGATCCACAGGGGAATTTCCCTCAACATTATTCCACATGCACCTTTCTTGAAAATTTCTTCTGCTCATGAAAAATATTGGTGATTCTCAGCTATGAATTCGATGATGTATCCCTCTAGAGTCGCATGAACCTAGAAATCAACTGCTCACGTGATCCGGTGATCCAACGGGTGAAGTGCTGCCATATTCTCTATATCCCAAGTATAGATCTTCTTGACACTTTCTTGGAATTATGGATCTTGTTGGAGCCAATCTATCCAATGGAATAGTTATTCCAGAAATTTAACCCATAATATATCATATTGGTCACTCAATATTTTTGAGTAAAAGATAGTATCTTTTGTATCCTTATTTCTTTTACCTCATAACTCCACTTCCTTCCATATAAATATGTCACAATTTTGTTCCCACCATTGCTACATATTATATCTATAGATTCATGGAATCATTCTCCTCACATGTTCCCTTTTAAAGCATTGGTCTCAGCAATAGAACCATTTTTTTCACGCAAAAGTGTTCAGACTAGGGTCCTTCTTAGGTTACCAAAAAAAGGTACCAAGGTAGTCTAGAGCACTGGAATTTTCATCTTCCCGGAAATAGAGGGAAGGGTTAGGAGAATACTTAGAAAAACCTTTGAGTTATCAAGACTCACTGTAGTCTTACTCAAGATAGACTAAACCTGTAACAATTTTGAGCAATTCCTAACTGAGAATAAAGAAACATAGTTGTGTTTCCATTCATAAAGAAGCATTTAAGTATATCAAACATAAAATATAATATAGAGAAACATTTGATACATGCATAAGACTAAATACACAAGATATATATACTCAAAATTTGGGCCTCCAATTATATTAATGATACAAACTATGATACATTGATAGTCTATTTCTTACCTAGATCTCCAAAACTTAGCTATGTTAACAGTGTATACCATTACAATAGTGACTCTTGTCACAACAAAAACACCAATGATAACATCAATAACATCAATAATTTTGGACTATCAACCCTAGAAACCAATAAAAACACTACAACCCAACAACAACTAAGAGATTTTATTAACCCTTTTACAATCATACAAGTCTTATATATATAATCTGATATTTAGGTTTTTTGGTTGAAAAGCTAAGAGTTCTCTCTTATTCTTGATCTTGTTGCAACTTCTTTCCTCAATCTTGATGTTGTGTTGTCCTTCCAACCTCTTTTTGTTTCTTTATTTTTTCCATTGTCCATATCCTCATCATCTTGTGCGTCCAAAATGAAGCTACAATGTATCATGCACAACTTCTATTCATCAAAACGAAGGTCCAAACACCACTTTCCCTGGTGAAGAAGCTTCCCTACTTTGACGACTCGATAGACTTGAATGTTTTGTTGGTGAGATCCCTTTGACTTAGTTTCCATGATCTAATCAATTATCATCTTTTCAATGTAGTCAAGATTTCTTTCTGTAGGGGCCAAGTGCTCGACCACGTCTGAAATTCCAAGATAGGTGGAAAATATGTTCGAAGCAGTTCCACATTAAATATGCGATGAAACCCAAGGAAAGGGGGAATACTTAATTCAAAATAATTCTCACTAAAATCCTTGGTGATGGTAAATCTCATGTATTGGAGTGGGAGGATATTTTAATGGGGTCCTATGAGGCACTATTTTGGCAAATGCAACCATACCTTATCTCCCAAATGAAACATGTGTGGTACTCGATGTTGATCGTTTCGTTAATTGTACTTGGCATTGGCTTTCTAAAAAATATCATGAACTTGTTGTTGGATGTGATGGATGCATTCAATAAATTTGGCTGCTTGATCATCCTCACTGCTCGGTTTGAGCTTGGGAGGACTCCTCCTATAAAGATGCAAAGGGATGAGCTACTTTAACAGGGGCCAATGGTTGGAAACCCAAGCACAGATGAAAAGGGTTGTGTCCAATAGAGCTATGGATGGACATTTTGTATCTATGTTGAAAATAAGGAAGGATCTCATCTCATGTGTGTGGATGTTTGGAATTACACATCCTCAAAATATGAACAATCCTCCTACTGACTACCTCTATTTTCCCATCAGTTTCTGGGTGGAAGGAAATCAATTTGGCTAGCTTGGTGTCCATCATCGACCATATGATGGAGCAAAAAGTACTCAATAACCTACTATATCGATCTGAAATAATGGTCCATGGGAGCCCAAAATGAACCCAAACACTCTCAAAGAAGAGCTTAGTAGTGGCCCCGATTGTGATATTGTTCTTGGAGGGTGTCAAAGTTTCCATCTTAGAGAATCAATCAATGACCACGAAGACATAGTAATTACCATGCTTGGTTGAAGGTAGATTGGATATGTTATCCATGGAGATGGGCTCCTAAGGCCTTTTAGAAAAGAGGATCACAGAGAAATAAAATAAAAATAGATGCGGAAATAAAAAACAAAATATGTACACAATACAATAGATACATGTTGGTCACTATAATTGCTTAATTAATTTTAAACAACCAAGTGAAACATAAATTATCAACCCAGGGAAGTCTTTTGTTTCAAAGGTAGCCACGCACTATATATGATCAATTCCAAAAGCACTTAGTGTTGTAGTAAAGAAATCTATACTAATGATACTTGCTCAATGAACTGAAGCTCTGAATTAAATCACAGAAAAGTAACCTCCCTATTGCAATCTTTAAAGTTCAATCTAAGAATCCTGGATTACATTAATACTTGCAATGGGAAAGACAATTATTCTGTAGTCAGAGAACAGGACCCTTACTCTCAAGCAGAGACTTCAGCATTAACACTCTTTTCATGAAATCAATAATGCAGAAAACAATTAACTCTATCTAACAGAGACAAAGCACTTAGTTCCTTTCTGTTTAAGCAGGAGCCTTGAGC
>JZKD02S0240364.1:325652-369658 GCA_000966675.3 Picea glauca | reverse complement strand
AAGCATATCTGAATCCTACACTAAATCGGATCTTCTTTCTAAATCAGCATAGGATGTCCTATTCTCATGCAACCGAATGCTAATATAGGAGCTGAACGAGGTAATTGCTGTTACGACTAGTGTAACAACTCCTTTTCATCGTTGCTGCTGCTGTTCAGCATCGCAATTCACGGGCTGTTTCAGCCACGTGAATTGCGCTCTGACTGTGTCGGCCTTGACTGCTAATGGTTCATGTTTCAGCATCATGGTGGTCTCCTCTGTGTTTTAGCATCTGCACTTCTGAACTGAGTGACAGCTTCGTGTTTCAGCATCTGCATCCTCGAACTATGTAGTTGTTCCGTGTTTCGGCATATGCGACCTTAGACTGTGTAGCAGCTCCGTGTTTCAGCATATGCATCCTCGGACTGTAGCAGCTTCCATGTTTCAGCATCAGTTCAACAACGACTCTAGATAGTTCTGTGTTTCATCACAGGCCTCAGATGCTAATCTGTAGTTATGGGCACTTATGCACTTCTAATCAATGGTTAAGTACAAAAGTAATGTAAAATATCATGCAAAACAGATTAGACATGTAGTGATGAGAAAGGACGTTGTATACCTTAGAATGATCAGATGAAATGATAGTATAAGTCTAAATGCAGGTGATCCAGGGTATAATAATGGCAAAAAGTATGGGAAAAAAGGTACAATATGTGGTCCTAACAATACACATATATACATAGTTCACCCAATATGGGCCACGTTCACTAGAGAAATTGAAAGTTCTTCCTTTATTATTATCTAATACATTTCCTCAATACAATTATCTCATACACAAAAGAGGGTTTCCTTCTAGGAAAAAAAACCCTAACACAACTTCTACCGTCATATCTACAACCTAATGATGAATGGTTCAAATCTAACTGTAGAATTTACAACCTAACATAACTTCTAATGATGAATGGTTCAGATCATGTCCCTGGCTGATCCAATTGATGGTGTATGGCTGAGGGTAAGACACCATTGTTAGGTTCAACCTTTTGACAACCTCTGATGAGATTATGTTCTTCTAGCTATCGTTGTCAACAATGAAATGGATTGGGGTCACCTTCATCCACATCTATGAGTGGAAGAGGTTCACCCCTTCTTCAGTCTCCACTGGTTCCTTTGGCTAGACCTTTATGATAGCATCAGACTCTAGGGATTTCATATCACCCAACAATGACTATTTGGAGCGATATTCATCAGTTTTGTCTCAAGGGGTTTTATGGAACTTGCACCATTTTCCAGTGTCCTTATTTGACTTCCTATTCCCCTTATTTGCTTTTTTCTTGGACTGGTTTTCCAGGAACTAGCCATCCTTTGGTCTCGGAGTTAGGGCCACCTTTACCTTGCTTATGTTGAGAATGGTTTGCAAAAATGAAATACCGCTTATTCTTTTTCTTATACTGTTGCTCGATCTTGAAATCGTATTAGTAATTCCATGCCATATCTCTAAAAGATGGGAAAAAAGATCACATTTATGGACCATGGGTATGTTGATATTATGGTAGCTACGGGAGGTATTTACCTCCACGTGTAAGCCTGACGAGAATAGAATACTCCGAAAATCAAGAAGAAACCCTAATGAGTTGTCTAATAACCCTAGAAGACATGTTGGCTCAAGAGGATAATGTATATTAGGTTATTAGCCTCCAAGAGAAGAAGTCGGCCAGAAGAATTAATATATACTGAACAGACAGATACCCAGAATGAGAAGTTGGCCCTAGCAGTTATCTAGAATTAGTATAAATACAGTAGGCCAGTTCTCATTCTAGCAAGCAGTCTCATAATTGTAGAGCAGTAACTTGTGTGCACTACAGTGCCCATTCTTGTGCGTAGGTTTGAGGAGAGCAACCTGTTGTAGGAAAATATTCCTGTGGACAGGTAGATCTCCTCTTGAGAGATAGACTCTTAACTCTTAAGACAAAATATTCTTAACATGGACACTGACTTCCTTTTAGATCTAGATAAACTAATGTGTGAGGAGGAAGGAGAAAAGAAGTACCATTTTACCGGTGTTTGTCCCTTCACAGTCCGAGTTGAGCTCCAATCTTAAACTCCTCAATAAGCCCTATAGACAAACAAAAGTACAAACAACTTCCTACTCTACTGATATTAGTTCGAAATAGATCTATCTATTAGAGACAAATTCATGTGAGATCAAACACAGATTTGAAAGAAACAGGCCAAGCATATTATATTAAAGAGAACAATAATGAAGAATACTTACAACCATAGATGCAAGTGTAGCAGCTTCATCAAGCCCTCCTTGTTCGAACCCTTGCTCAAATTGTCCACACATCGAATGTTGATGTTCTGAATGACACCTTCTTCATGAGATCATAAGTTAGATGCTTCACCATTCTTTTCCCTTTCACCATGAGAAGGTTTGTTTAAATAGGCTTGGAGCGGCCCAACCATTTGAGATATCTTTGGGGTAAGTTGAGGATTTTCCTCCTTTAGTTATGGATCTTCCCTAAGATCATGGATTGGCCAAGGATTCGAAACCAACCACCTTTAGATATTGAGGGGATCTTTCCCTCAATCTTCTCAACAAACCAAATTTTGCTTGGAATAGGTAGCGCTCCTCCAAAAAGGACATTAGAGCGTTATAGTGCTCCCTGAAAGAAGAACAACAAGCGCTGACACTCCTAATAGTGGAAGCACTCCCCATAAAGGGAATTAGGGCATTATAATGATCCTTTCCAGTATATGGGGGAGAACTCTCCTATGAAACTCATTTTTAGTGGTTCTTTCAATGGCAAGAGACTTGTACTTCTAGTAGACTTATTCTTCCTCTTCAAAACTAGTTTTTGAGGTGTCCTAAGTGTCCTTGTCATGTTGTTGGAGGTATGACATAGGAAATAAAGCATTATGATGTTAACAACACTTATAACACTTGTGTTAAAAATACGACACTTGAAATGACGACACTTGCGACACTTGCGAAGTGAGTAATTTTGAGGTGTAACAGATTGCCCCCCAAAGTGTGAAGTTAGAAGATGAGAACTGATAACTTAAATACTTTGCAAACTTTCAAGAAAGGGTGTGGGCTCAGAGAACTAGACAGAATCTACACACAACCATCAAACAAATATTAAAACATGCTTCAAACCCAAGACAGACATACCTATGCTTGAGTGATAGAGAATTTCAAAGTATGGCTGCCATAAATACATTGCGGATCCATAATTATACTGAAAAAGAGATATAGCCACCGAGGATACACTGTGGATCTATACTCCCATGACCTGAACTGATTGTAGCTACGAAGAATACATAGTGGATCTACAAGATGTCAAGACATAGCCACGACCAATACAAAGTGGATCTATGTGACAGTATATGTGTCATTTTTCAAGAGAAAATCCATCGCAACCTGGGCAAAGGACATATCAGAGTGATCACTCAACCTAGGGTCATCTTACCGATCCTAATGTAGTACGAATCTAACCATGTGAATAGATGTCCTGATGTCGAACATGGAAGAAACCACTTGATTACCGATCAATGATGTAAACCATTAACAAGGGCGAAGGAGATCACCATTGATGTCAACGATTCCCAAGGTAGTCTAGTACATTCCAACGAATGTGAATGGATGAGATGAAGTCGAACATCCATGGAATCATCCGATCAGAGGTCAATGGTGTAAACCCATTGTCGAACGTGAGGATTCCTACCATTGAGGCATGCAGGTCCCAAAGTACTAACTGGTTTCTAAGTCTAGTTCCCGGATAATGTGTTGAAGTCGATAGGAATAGACTTGTTGCAGGAGGGCCTTGATGTATCCCCCATCAATGACACGAAACAAACACATAGATGTAATTGGTAGATCAAATGAACATGGACTGACACGAGTATTGAAACAAGATATTTGTGATGGCTGACTCTTGAGGTGGATACTTCCCTTGAACAATGAGGCACAACAACAGCAGCATGACATGGACCAAAACACGATGATGCAGTGGATACTGTGACTTTCGTCAGGTGACCCAAAGGAGTAAAAGAAACTCAAAGGATTGGCTCAGTGCAGATATCAGTGAATTAATATGCGCACAAAGACAAAGTGTCATGTTCAAGGGTGACTCTAAGAGTTACTGGTAATGTTCTCAAAAACTACTTGGCTTGCTTCGTTTAATTTTTCCCCCATCCAGATAGATGAGTACCTCTTTTTAATTTAACGAGCTCAAGGAGGGTAACACATGCCTGATATAACTCACCTTCGGTAAGTCCCCCTTCCTTTGTTTAATGAGCTGGAAGAAGTAAGGGTTCGGTCTCATACGGGCCTATCGATGTTTGTTTAACGAGTCCAAAGATAGAAAAATCAAAGGTTTTTCATGATTATAGAGTCTGGAAAAAAACTTAAAAGAGAATTCTCACAGTTCCTTTTTTGTAAAGTAGTCTGATGAGACCAAAAAAGAGATAAACTATCGCTCAACAGACGTTTTCTTCAAATACTTTAATGAGAGTGAAGAGAACAAGGTTGCTCGACAATCTTTTCATGTTTAGAGAGTCTAAAAAGAACTTAAAGGTGACTCCAATGTTGTCCTTTTTCATAATGTTAGTCTCGCGAGGATGAAAAAGAGATAAATTATCACTCGAAAGACACCCTTTCAAACCTTTTAACGAGTGGGAAAGGAAGCAAGATCACTCGATAATATTTTCATGTTTAGAGAGTCTAAAAAGAGCTTAAAGATGACTCCAGGGGGTTCCTTTTTCGTGTATCCATACAGGTCCGAAAAAGAGATAAAAGTTTACTTGGACACATTCTCATGTATTTACGAGCATGAGAAAGAACAATGACTAAGCTCAATATGCCCCCATCTTGAAAACCAGTGGTTTAACTCCAAAATGATCATCAAAGGCTAGAGACATGCCCTCCAAGCTTCAATTCATTAACCGACTGTGAGGTTGTCATCAATTTCTCTACTAGATGAGAGAAAAGAGAAGGGTGGATGAAAAGAAGGTTCAAAAGAGGTGACTATTTCAGTTTTTAATGAGCTTGACATAGGAAAAGAACTATGCTCAGGGTTCGGGGTTCGATCCCCAGATTTTTGTTTCATTTTTTAATGAGCTTTCTATAGAGAGGAAAACTATGCTCAAGGCCTCTGTTTCATTTTTTAACAATCTTTCCACAGAGAAGAGAAATTATGCTTGTGACCTCACAGACAACGAGGAACTCAACCATGATTTCATCGAGGAACTGTCAGGTGCCAATAGATGTTGGTCAGCTGATGATGGAGAAATGGATTGGATATAAATGTATGATTTTTCGGCTGCACTAATTGTCACGGTGTCACCTAGGGCATCGAATTCCAACAGACAAGGTACCCATGAGGCTAGAATATTTTAGTAAGACAATACCAATGCTTTCATACATGATCTTGTGGTCTCCCAAGAAAGGAATATTGTTGGTAGCGGGAGCGCAAGAATCGATCGTGCAGGAATCCAACTGATCAACAATGACAATTTTTCCCTGATGAGAAAATTGTACACATCGAAAGACTGACGAGGCAACAAAAGTCATAGCATAAAACCAACTTCTTCCAAGTAAAAAGTTGTAATCGAGGGGAGCATCGACCACCTTGACATCAACAACAACAGTTTTTCCATCCAATTAGATGCGCAGGGACTGTAAAAGCCCATGGGGATGAAAACCTCACCCATCGAAGGCGTGTAACATCGTTGTGGATTTGTTGAGTGCAGGTGATTTTAAACCTTTCCAACATGCCAAAGACATGACACAAGTCGAGGCTCCCTCATCCAAAATAGTTCGGTGGATTTGTTGATTGTGAACAACAACATCAACTTGAAAAGCAAGTTGGTGGGAGAGTCAAGACGCATAATTGTCCGGGTTAAACATGATCTAGTTGGAAGAATTAGGATCAACAGTGCTAATAGTGGCCAAGAGCATTCTACGTTGACTGGGGTAGTGTTTTAGAACTTCTAACGCAGACATAGCAAATGGTGCTTGAGCCAAATCTTCAACAATGTTGTAGTTCTGAGCGACACGTGAACTAGGATTAAAGGTAGCTTTGCAGATAGTTCTCTTATGAGGGTGTAAGATAGAGTTGAACGTAGGTTTCTCAATCTGAAGTGGTCCATATGGAGGAATAACTGATGGAAGACTAATGGAGGACGGTGATGGATCTGGTAAAGTATCGATACCGTTAGTGTCTTTTCCTTTGTCAGGGTTACCTGGTGTGTCGTATGTCTTAGAGTGAGTGTTCAAATTAATCCCATTAAACATATAAATATGTGCACTTGACGAGGCCTCATCCTTAGGAAGGCTAGAACTTCCCCCAGGAGAGGGGGTTTGAGCAACCATGGATTGTTGCTGTGGAAAAGGTTGAGTAAGCACAACGGGTTGTGAATTTTCTTGGAACATTTTGGCCACTTCATTGCGAAGTGGACAATATCGAGTGTAGTGATCGTCACGACAAATGATACACGGGAAATTCAGTTTCCGTTGTGTTTTATTTTCGATAGCAGGTGTTTGAGTTTGATTTTTTGGTTGTTCATTGTTATTTTTTGACTTATTCTTTGTCTTCTTCTTACCTCCGAATTGTTGTGAAGGGGCAGATTGAACTGCATTCACCTCAGAGATCTAAGTTTGGGGGGAGGTAGAGGAGAGTGTGAGCGATTGGGAAGTAGATAGAGTTTTGACGGAACCGATAACACCATCCGCATGAGATGAAGATGACGACTTAGATGGATCAGTATTAGCTCGAGAAGCATTCGGAAGAAAATCATACAAAGTACCAGATTGGGAATAAACCAAATCTAAGTACTGAGCCCGAGAAATGGCTTGTTCCTCTGTGACCGTGCCACCCATAGCGACATCACAAGAGATCGGGGGTAAAAGTGATTTAGTAAACCATTCCGCCAATAATATGTCAGGAATGATTACCTTGATCATCCTTTTTCGTCATCTCCACTCATGAATATGGTCAGAGATATGTACAGAGTCAGTTTGACGAAGGGAGGTCAAGAGTTCAGTACCCGTCTCATAGTGAATAGGTAGTTGAAAGTGCGTGAGGAAAGACATGTCAAGGTAATTGAAATCATGAAAATAAGCACGTGGTAGTTCAATATACCACTTTGCTGCCGAGATTGTAAGTGTCCACTGGAAAAGACGCAAACATACATAATCATCCATGAGGGAGTTTGATGAACACCACAAATGGAAATTTATTCCATGGTTGTTTGGATCTTTGCCAAATTTTCCGTCAAATTTCGGAATATCAGAAGGAAGTTTAGCTGGAATGACTGGCCAAACCGGTGAATGAAAAATAGGATCATTAGTTAACCGAGACAAGTCTGGGAGATCCAGAGTCACAAGAAAAGGTAGTTGTCGATTAATTTGTGGATGATACTGGTGTGGCATAGGAACAACAGTTGGACCATAAACTGGGTTAGGTGGATAGTTGTAAATAGTAGGTCCTCCTACATATGGTTGTTGTTGGCCAGGATAAGCAGGATTCGATGATGGATGAGAAATGGTTGCATAACCCGGTGGGTTCTGAGTATTATAGGACGGGTGATTTTCTTTCCCATGAGGAGGATAAACATTTTCCCCTTGAGGATGGTAAGGAGTAGATCATAGAGGTGGATACACATTAGACCCATTAGGAGGATAAGGCTGTGGTCTCGGAGAACTCCAGGTGGTGTTTGGGATGCCGCCCGGATAAGGTTGTCCATAAGACATTCCAGAAGGAACAGGATTTGATACTCCTCCTAGTGTTTTATTATAAGAGTGCCCCCCAATGTGGGGTTGAATAAAAGTGCCTCTTGAAGATACTCCCCAATATTGTGAAGGGTTTCTAGCAAATGAAGGTTTCCCCCTTGCTAGCGATGGATTAACGACCGGGGTATGACTGGAAAATGGAGGTTTCCCTCTAGGAGGAGCATGAAAAGGGGGCTATCCCCCGGGAGGGGTAGGCCCACCATGGAAAGGTAGTCCACCAAGAGGGAAAGGTTCGTTAGATGGTGGTTTCCCTCTAGCTGGTTGTGTTTGGCTAGCAGGAGTTTGCATTCTCGGTTGAAAAGATGTCCCAACAGGATTGTGTGGAACATGTGGAGTTGTAGAGTAAAAGCTCGAAGAAACGGGGTTGGGGATAGAAGTGATTTGGAGATGAACAAAGGGGATGATTCCAGGATGGAATGGACTTGTGCTGACATAGTAGTAGAGTGAATGACCTGATCGACTGGGTGACTTATGGTTTGACCGGATGGTCCTGTTTCACTAGGAGGGTCATGAGGAGGAAAGGGTTGTCGAAAGGATTCAAAATGTTCATAGAGATCATGTCCTGATGAAGTCCTCCATAGAGAATGAGTAGGTGTGGGATTGGTATCTAGTACGGTGCTAGGACGAACAGGAGTCCTATACTCATCACCAAAGATTGGTTCTGTTGATCCCATATACGTTTCTGTAAAAATCCTCTCTGGTAATCACGGGACCTCTTCATCTATAATGTTCCCAAGGGAGTCTAAACGAACCAAAAGTGGTTCAAGAGGGGTTATCAACATAGATGTAGTGGGATTTTCAACCGTAACCAAAGCGCCTTCTAAGTTATCTAATGGAGGAGCAATACCACTTCTAGTGTCAGATTGATTTTCTACCTCTCTACGGTAGTTGTCTTCAGGAGGGTTAGGAGGTAAGGGTTGATAGCCTTCCAGAGGTAGCCCTTGCATCCTATCTGATTGGCAAAGACCTTTATCATCTACAGGCTCAATTGTGGAGAATAATAGAACACACTAAAAATCTAGGGCCAACTAACAAAAAGAAATAACATACGCTAATAAAATCTAGGAATCAACCAAGCAGACAAAACTTCTCTCGATGATCGTACTAGTTAGTGATGAAATCCAACATCGCATGATCAAGTCAAGAAGGGGCTAGGATATGGTGGAATAATTACAATGGTGACCTGCTTAACGAACTTTCACCTTGGTGCAAGATTCCACGCAGTAATTGTGGATTTATCCTCCAAGGAGCTTGAGTGAGTTTGACCAATGTCTATTCTAGGTACAGTGAGACTTCCCTTCACTGTCACCTCATGTAAGTACCTAAAGATTATGGCAACTAAAGACACCAGTTCGTAGTGAGTCCTTGGGCGGGTACAATCGACAGTCTGATCCGAAACGTATGGGAAGGATAACAAGTCCGAAATCAACTCAAGAGGCTCCCACACATAATCATGGGTATACCTGCAAGTGACCCCCAATATACAATCAACCACTACAAACAGTTGAACCACGGAGGGATAATCTCCGTAATTCACCCAAATGCGACCTTGTGCGCAACACCTATGTGAGAGGGGGATCCTAGAAAACTGATGTGACAATTGGATTTGACTCTCCCTAGCTCAGGATGCTAATGTTTGTTTTGGACACTTTGGAAAGTTGTACTCACAGCTTAATCCAAAGTGCTAACCCTAGTCTACTGTTGGTGGAAGATCCTAAAAACAAAAAATGTTCTAGATAATTTTTAATTAGCATTTTTTTTACAACTATTCTTTACTCAAAGGGTGTATGAAAGTGAAACTGATGGAATGATGACTCAATTCCCAAAAAGATGCATAAAAGATGATAATAAATTGTTTCTTTTCAATGAATACCTATTTAAGGGAAAAGGAAATGCCTTCTAATATGCAAACCAATCACTAAGATGTATCTTTGTTGTTTGTATGTGAATGATGATTAATTCAATGAAAAAATTCTCCTGCCAACTACTCTTTTATATCAAGGAGATTCAGACAAGCATAAGCAGATTTCGTACAAATAACACACCCTCTTGCTATAATTGAAACAATAATAAAAAATAAAAAAAATTATAACAAAGAGAATCAAGAAAACTCAAACAAAAGAAAGATGCTCAAGAAAGATGACCTCAAAGAAACAAATGAGATAATTCACATATTTTTGATGCCCTTCACCAGAGTTCCCACTCAGTCGGATAAGAGAGAAGAAAGCAGTGGATTGATTCCGAGTTCTAAACAACAGAAAAACTCAAAATAAAGAAGAAGGCCACAAAATATGAACAGAAAAGTGCTTATTTCTCATGAGGAAGGGTGTCAAAGGTCAATAGGAAGAAGCATTGAAGCACAAAGAAGCTGAGCAAAGGAAAAACAATGATTGGATTTCATAAAATACAATTCTGGAAAGGTTTTTTTGCAAAGAAAGGATGGCTCTCTAGTTTAAGGGGCACCAAAGTGTTATAACACTCTATCTAAGACCTTAAGGGAGTGTTGGCGCTCTAATAACAAGGTAGGGCAGCGTTGGTGTCCTAAAACCTAGAAAATTGTCCAAAAAAACCCAAAAACTTAGTTGAACTTTGGCATTCAAAGTGTATGTGATGGAATAAGGATTCAATAAACATATGAAATCAAACATATGGGGTGAACAAGGTCTAAAAATAACAAAGGGTAATACAAGGTCTATGAGGAAAACCAAAACTGAAAGTTTCGATTTGTCCCCAGTGGAGTCGCCAATTTCTGTTGTAGGAAAATCTTCCTGCAGACAGGTAGATCTCCTCTTGAGAGATAAACTCTTAACTCTTAAGACATAATATGATTAACATGGACACTGACTTCCTTTTATATCTAGATAAACTAATGTGTGACGAGGAAGGAGAAAAGAAGTACCTTTTTATCAGTGTTTGTCCCTGCACAGTCCGAGTTGAGCTCCAATCTTAAACTCCTCAATAAGCCCTCCAAACAAACAAAAGTACAAACAACTTCCTACTCTACTGAGATTAGTTTGAAATAGATCTATCTATTAGAGACAAATTCATGTGATATCAAACACAGATTTGAAAGAAACAAGCCAAGCATATTATATTAAAGAGAACAACAACGAAGAATACTTACAACCGTATATGCGAGTGTACCAGCTTCGTCAAGCCCTCCTTGTCTGAACCCTTGCTCAAACAGTCCACACACCAAATGTTGATGTTCTGAATGACACCTTTTTCATGAGATCATAAGTTAGGTGCTTCACCATTCTTTTCCCTTTCACCATGAGAAGGTCTGTTTAAATAGGCTTGGAGAGGCCCAACCACTTAAGATATCTTTGGGGTAAGTTGAGGATTTTCCTCCTTTAGTTATGGATTTTCCCTAATATCATAGCTTGACCAAGGATTTGAAACCAACCACCTTCAGATATTGAGGGGATCTTTCCCTCAATATTCTCAACAAACCAAATTTCACCCGGAATAGGTAGCACTCCTCCAAAAAGGACATCAGAGCGTTATAGCACTCCTTGAAAGAAGAAAAGCAATTGATGGTGCTCTTAATAGTGGAAGCACTCCCCATAAAGGGCATCAGGGCATTATAATTCTCCTTGACAGTATATGGGGGAGTGCTCTCCTCTGAAACTCATTTTTAGTGGTTCTTTCAATGGCAAGAGACTTGCACTTCTAGTAGACTGAATCTTCCTCTTCAAAACTAGTTTTTGAGGTGTCCTAAGTGTCCTTGTCATGTTGTTGGAGGTATGACATAGGAAAGAAGGTAGTATGATGTTAACAATACTTATAACACTTGCAGTCAAAATGCGACACTTGTGACACTTGAAATGACGACACTTGCGACACTTCCAAAGTGAGTAATTTTGAGGTGTAACACTGCCATTGCAGTTGTTGCATCTAGCAGATCACGTTTGTCTTGGACTATCTCTTGGTTAGGGTTTGGACTATCTGATCATCTCTTGTTGATGCACTATCCTTGGGGAAAGGTGCGTTACCCTTTGTTTGTCTATCTAGCCTAGGGTTTTCTTCCAGAATGATTCTCTGTCAAGGTTAAGGTGCTTGGAGGGTGGATTCGGCCTATGGTTGAGTGACAATAGTATTGTCAATGGAAAAATGAGCACATCCATTGTTATGGTCCCACACCTCATTCATTCAGTCTAATCGCTGGAAGGAAACATAGTCATAAGGATATTAAGCTTGTTGAATAATTGCCACTATGGTTTCTAGTAGGAGCAGTCACCATAGCACTGCCGCTAGGGTTACTAGAAGGTGCAATTGTAGAAACACTAATACTCTTGTTGAGTCACCTTAAATGAATGGATTGACCTAATCTATGAATAGATCAGTGTGCCCTAGCCTAGCACATCTCCTAGTACTCTCAAAAAGCCAAGACGTGAAGTTTTATCTTTTGGTCAAATATAGGGTTGACCAAGTCAAAGAAACCATAACTTATTCTATGAAGTCAGAGAAAAAGTTAGATGGAGCTTCTAACTTCAGAGCATGGAATACAAGGATTGATCTCATCCTTTCCAAGAATAAAGTGTTGAATATCAAGAAAGGAAAGATCCTGAAGCCATAGTTTGAAGAAGGGAAAGAGAAGGAATCACATTATGTTGCAGTTATGGAGAAGTTCAAAGATGGTGACATCAATGCCATGAGTATCATAGTGGATTCTATAAAATACCACTTGATACCCTACATCTCCCATCTTGACTCATTGAAGAATATGTACGATGCCCTAACAAACCTCTTCTCAGTCAGAAACATTGGACAAGTAATGTGTCTGAAGAATGAGCTCTGTGACATGAATATGAATGATGATAACAACATAACATTATACTTTGTGAGAATCTCTCAATTAAGAGATCAACTACAAGTTATTGAAGAGATCATTTTAGAGAAGGAATTGGTAAACATAGTACTCAATGGTCTTCCCAAGACATGGGATGCATTTTCCGCAAGCATGAACACAAGGAAGGAGTATCCTACATTTGAAGAACTTTGAACTTGTTGTGCTCAAGAAGAATCCAAGATCAGTGCAAAATAGAAACCCCAAAACAAGTACGATGATCAATTCTTCACAACAATATTCAAGAATTTCAGGAACAAAAGGAAGTTTGGTTCAAGGAGGAAGCCAAATAAAGAGAAAGAAATTTCAAAAGTACAATGCTTCAATTGTCGAAAGTATGGTCACTACAAGAATCATTGTCCCAATCTAAACAAAAGGAAGGAGAAACATGAAGCATCAGTTGTCGAAGAAAAGGAACCCACAAAGAAGACTAAGCAGGATGAAAGAGACTTGTTCTTCTGAAGGTAACAATACTCTTCTTAGTTCTTGTACATATCTTGTTTGTATAAGTCTCTGTACATATATTGTATATCTATCTCTTGAAAATATGTTCCAAGAAGAAATATATCTATGGAAGAACAACAAGATGAGGATTGCTATCACTATACAAGAAAGGATGAAATATATCAAACAAATCTTGTGGAAGCTATTACAAGATAAGCCAAAATCAGAATCAATCTTGAAGAAACCTAGAAGAAACAAGTCAACAATCAAGAGAAAATTGGAGAAAGACTTATGACGCTTTGCAGAAGACAATAAGGATGCAGACGGAAATGTGGACTCTCCTATAAGGTCAATGATGTAAACCCACCATGTAAACCCACTTAAAAAATTTCTAAGTCTTGATTCCAGATAATGAGATGAAGTCAACGAAACAAAACTCGTCACAGGAGGGCCTTGATGTATCCCCCATCAATGACACAAAATGAGTAACAGATGTTGAAGGTGAAACAGAGTATGATGTAAGTTGAACTATACACAGGAAAGGCTGACACAGAGAGAATGGACAACTACAGATGGCCAACTCAATAGAGGTTTTAGATGAACTTCTCTTGAACATATGAATGACATGACCAATGATTTGGCAGCATTGACTCAAAGATGACACCGGGTATGACCTTGTAGTAAATTAAATGAGAGACAAATGGATTTCCCAAACCGGCTTCAAATAATGAATAGGGGGTGTCATGTTCAAGAGCGACACTTACTGCCAACCAATATGAAGATGAGAACATATCCCTTTCCCAAATTTTCCCCCACCATTTCTGGTGAGTACCTCTTTATTTTTACACAAGATTGAGGAGGATAACATATGCTTGTTGATATAATCTTATCCTTAGGATAATTCCTTTAGAGTATGTTTAATGAACCCTAGGAAGGAGTGGTTTGGTCCCATGACGGGTCTGTCTATGTTTGTTTAATGAGTCCAAAGATAGAAAACTTGAAGGTTTTTCATGATTATAGAGTCTGGAAAAACACTTAAAAGAGAACTCTCTCAGTTCCTTTTTCATAAAATAGTCTGATGAGACTAAAAAAGAGATAAATTATCGCCCACCAGACGCTTTCTTCAGATACTTTATCGAGCGTGAAAATAGCAAGATCGATCGACTATCTTTTCATGTTTAGAGAGTTTGAAAAGAGATTAAAGAGGACTCTAGGGGGGGTTCCTTTTTCGTATGACCTTGTTGAGCCCGAAAAAGTGATAAAAGTATCCTCGATCACGTTCTCATGTATTTTCGAGCATGAGAACAGACAAAGAGCCAGCTCGAGGTTTTATACAAAAACCATAAAAAAATCAAAACATGCGATGAAGAAGAAAAAATATGTCTGCATCCCTGTACATGAACATCGAAGTCGTTATGCCTGAAAAAGTTACACTCAAAAGGGCATTAGGGATTAGGTTTTAATAAATAAATAATTATAACAATTTAATAACATGGTAAAAGTTAATATAAAGAAATAAAATCTCTTTTTACCATATCATCTTCACTTTACCACTATTTGAGCCCCAAAACCCCTCTTTTACCCTCAAAATTTGGCATCAGATTGTGGGAGTTATGAGCATCCATTTGATGAACCGTCAGTGGAAGTGAGGTAGGCACTTTGTCCTCTACTTTTTCATGGTTTAATTTTTCATTTTCATTGGCAAAAACTATCATTTTGAGTTTGTTTTGGGATTTATTATGGCGCTGAGCCATTCTCGTAGGTGGTCTACACAGGACCTGCGAGAATGGGTCATTCTCGCAGGTGAGCCCAAAGGTGCCTGCGAGAACCTCGCACTGTGCCTAAAGGGAACCTGCGAGAATCGCAAAGTGTAAAAGTTTTTTAAAAAATTGCTCAATGAAAAGACACCAAATGTTGAATAGAGTTATTAATCTTCTTTTTGTGCTTCTTATGCAGATAGTTGGCCATGAAAATGGTTCTGGAATGGTTCGAAAGGGAGCATGAAGAAGATAATTCCATTGCCGGAAATCATCCGCCCACCATTGCCTCTTTGCGAAACTGTGGTCTTCTGAAGTCTTTTCGTATCCCAGGCATGAGGGCCCAAATCAGATTATTGGAGTACCTTGTGCATATGTGGGATCCCGATCAACAAGTATTCCATGCAGGGGTTCACACATTGTCCTTAGATATTGAGGACATTTACTTCTTAACAGGACTGTCACAGCATGGGTACCATGTGAGCCTGACTAGTAGCAGAGGTGGTGGGCTGCCCATGAGTGAGTATTTTTGCTTACACTGTGTTCCCGAGGCAAAGAGGAAGAAAGGGAAAGTAGTTATTTGGGGAGTGCGGGATTTGACTCTCTGCACTATTTTGTTCACCATTTCTCGTATGGCTGGGAGCTTCGCTCCTCACATGGCGCTCCAGAGTTACTTTCAGTATGGCATAGAGTGTACTGAACCTCGATTTTTTAACTAGGTAGATGTTGTGCTTCGTAGCATGAAAAAACAGTTGACCAAATGTAGGTGAGGCGACTTGAAAATTTGGGTACGGATCTTTGTTGGTGTCCTTCTTTCTCGAGAGGGTTCCATTACTGAGACTGTAGGTTGAGTGGAATTTACCGGCTCCCATAGATCCAAGAATGGTGAGATGGTGTCAGCTCATGGCCCGACATGTAGCTGGACCAATTATCAAGTATGATGATACCTTCTTCGATTGGTTGTGACCACAGATGTTGATGGTCGACGATTATGCTTATGCCAGGTTGGATTTATGAGTAGATCCAGACTTTGTCCTTCCTGAGGGTGTTCAGTGGGGGGAACTTGGTAAGAAGTACACAATTTTTCTTTTTAAAATGTTTTTATGAATTTTATCATATGCAAATATTTTTTATATGCTCTTCCAAAGACTAAATACAAAATTCGTTTTTGATGACACAGATGTGGGACCTTACCAAAATCCTAGTACTTATCCCATTCAAAAACGAGGAGAGGTAGCACCGGTGCTATAATGGGACACCGAGGATTATCAAGCAGTGGAACAAAACCTAGAGGGTTTGACAACAGATATTCTAGACATGCCTCTTGGAGAGGTTCCACGACGTTATCAGCGTCATACAGTAGGAGTGTTAGAGTCCATTGGTTGACTACTCTATAGGGTTTCTTGGGCATTCATGTGTTATCGTGAACGTCATCCATGACGTCACTTTGTAGAAGCTATGAGCTTCATATTTTGACATTTTGGTCCTCGGACATAACTTTTTGTAAAAAACTCTTTTGATCGTTAAATATATAGACGGATTCTACCGGTTTATCTTGTGTTGTGTGAAATTGATGTGATTGATTTATAAATGATCCAAATGTCTGTCTAATACATAATTAGCCAATGCATCAGTTAATGTATTTAGACATCAAGGAATATGTTAATAGTCAATATAATCAAAATAACATTCCAAGAGGCGAATTTGCAAATACACCCGTAACAAAGTAGGACTTCGAATAGTATAGACATTACTTAACTGTAGTACTACAAGCTGTGAATCGATTCGCACAACCAAATGACAGATTCTGAGTGAGATAACATCAATCAACAATTCGATAATGGCGCTATACTCTGCAATATTGTTGGTCGCACGACCGAGACACACACCTCGTAAGGAGACAAGTTTGTTTGTAGGGGCGTAAATTGCCCATGCAGTGGAAGCAAGGTTCTGAGTAATACGGCTAGCGCCATCAACAAAGCTAATGTAGGGTAGAAAAGACTCCAACATATGTAAATCAAACACAATGTCACATAAGGGCAGAGAACAGATAACGAAAAAAGCAAGCTATAGTAACACACAATAAGTATGATACAATAAAAATAGAAGTACTCATGCACAGATTATTTTATGCATAGTAATTCTTCAAGAACAACCCATTCCTGGGTTCACTCAAAGGGATACCATCGTAATCTACTAACTCATGAGCCCCTTTTTCCAAAACTCGTCAAACGATATAAGGACCTCGCCACATAGCTTCGAATTTTCCAGCTCCTAGCATATCTCGATATTGTTCATAGAGGAGAACAAGATCTCCTTCAGAGAAAATGTGAGGCTTGACAAGTTTGTCGTATTGGGCCTTGACACATTTTTTCTGAGCTTCTATGACTAGGGTAGCATCGCTTCGAGTTTCGTCTAATCGCATAAGATACAATAGATGTTCTTCCTTAGCAGAAGTGTTTGGTAGGAGTTCAAAAAATACTTTTAAAGAGGGTATCTCACATTCAATCAGGAGAATGGCTTCCAAACCATAGATTAACCAGAAAGGTGTAAACCCAATAGCGGACTTGATGGATGTCCAGTAAGCCCACAATGCTGAAAACAACATTGTGTGCCAACTTGTTTTGTGAATCCCTATCATTCGTCGGAGCATAGTTATGAGAACTTTGTTAATTTATTCGACTTGGTCGTTGGCTTGTGGGTAATAGGGCGTTGCGTTTTCAAGGCGAAGAACCAACTTTTCAGTAAGTTCAGACATCATGAAGTTTCTAAAGTGGCTACCGTGATCAGTGACGATAGCTTGGGGAACACCAAAACGAGCTATGATGTGATTAAAAATGAATAATGTTGTGGTATTTCCAGTGTTGTCAAATGTCGGCATCGCCTCGACCCATTTCATAAAGTAATCTACGGCTGCAATGATGTATCCATTCCCCCCAACTGAGTGGGGGTGACATGTCATGAAATCGATGCCCCATTTCACAAAGGGAACAATGGAGACCACAGGGTGAAGAGGAGCGAGATGAGACCGTATCTTGTTATTATAGGTCCGGCAAGCATGGCATTTTTAAATAGCGATTATGTAGTTGTTAAATAAAGAAGGCCAAAAATACCCTACTCGTAAGATATTCTGGGCAGTAGCATACCCAGACATATGACCACCACAGGATCCAGAATGGCAATCATTTAGAGCTCTCTCGGTCTCGTCGAATGTGAGGCAGCATCGAAACACAGAGTCAATCCCATGATGATAAAGAGTATCCCCGAGGATAATATATTGACGAGCTTGGTATTGTATTCGACGTCGATCAGTACTGGACAAAGTTGGACGGAAAGTCTGGGTTTGGAGATATATAATGATATCACCATACCAAATATTATCAGTGCTGATGAGGAAAAGGGATTCATCAAGTAATGAATCAGCTGCTACATTTTCCATTTCAGAATAGGGAAAGCCACATATCAACTCAGCAAACACTAAGAACTTCTTAGACTTGGTGCATTCGAACTCCAAGTCAAACTCCTGGAGTATCACAATCCATTTGGAGTATTTTCCCCCTAGAAATTGAGGTGTGAGAATGTGTTGCATAGGGTTGCAGTTAGAAATCATTGTAGTCTTTCACAAGAGGATATAGTGTTGGAAGCGTTGGAAGGCTTGGACAACAGCCAAGGCCAGTTTTTCGACATGTAAATACTTGATTTCGGTAGGTGTTAGACTTTGACTCAAGTAGTAGATAACATGTTCGTCGTTAGCATCATCCTCTTGGATGAGAACCATACCAATGGTGTAATCCGAGGCAGCAAGGTAGAGGAAATAATCATGACTGTAATCGGGGGTAAAGAGAAGCGGAGCATGTGTTAGGGACAATTTCAAAGATTCAAAATCATTGTTGGTGATGATATCCCAAACGAACTCAGACGCCTTTTTTAGTAGCCACATAAATCCACGAGTTATCTCGATGTAATTTGGGATAAAACGACGAAGAAAGTTTGCTTTCCCCTGTAAACTTTGTAACTGGCGAAGTGTAGAAGGAGGAGGAAGATTAAGGATTGCCTCAACCTTTAAAGGATCCACCTTGATCCCTTGATGAAAAACAATAAAACCTAGAAGTCTATCAGATTCCACGTAGAAAACGTACTTCTGAGGATTCAAACGTATACGGTAGAACCGACAGCGAATGAAAATGGCTAGAAGGTGAGTTGGATGATCGACTCAACGCATTGAGTGAGCAGGTAAATCATCCAGATATGGTTGAATGATTTTCTTGATATCATGAAATGCATAAGACATAGCACGTTGAAAAGTTGTGCCAATTTTCTTGAGACCGAAAGGGAGTTTCTGATAGGAAAAAGTTCCCCAAGGACAAATAAGAGAAGTCTTTTGTCGATCCTTGGGAATAATGTTGATTTGATTATACCTAGAGAAACCATCCATCAGAGAGAATATTTCACTTCCGGTGCAATCATCGACAATATGATCGACGAAGGGAGTAGGATAGTTGTCTTTGGGACAAGCTTTGTTGATATCCCTATAATCAACGCATACATGAATTGTTCCTTGTTTCTTATCGATTGGGACAAGGTTGGAAACCTAGTCAGTGAGAGCCATTGGGTAAATAAAGTTGGCTTTAAGAAGTTTCTCGACATCGAGCTTGATAGCAGCCACTTTATGTGGGTGAACTGGATGAAGGAATTTCCTGACGGGTTTAGCATCGGGGTATGTCTTGATCTCATGTATCACAATCTTAGGGTCGATACCCGACATTTCTTCGTAGCTCCAGGCGAAGATGTCACGAAACTCTTTGAAAAGGGATGTGTAGGTGACTATTTCATCAGGGGAACACGAAGCTCCAATCTGGACATTTTCGACGATTCCGGGTTTGACGGATATGTTGAGGGGAGTAGTGGGCGAGATATTGCTTAAGTTCCCTTCGGAAAACACATCGTGTGTGGACCTAGGAACGGTTGATATGATGACAATGGTTGACGGGGTCGATATCCATTGGTAGTTCTCAAGGGTATGTTGCTCCAAAAAGAGGATGGAACGATGATGTCCATAGTCCCAAGGGGTATCTTCCATGAAAGACATGATCATCTCATCAGTGGGAAAAATGACACGGAAAGGATCTGGAGATAACTCACCAAGAGCGGGGGTAGAAGGGGTTGCCGAGTGAATGGCTTGATAGGTGGATTCAACCGGACTTAATGGAATTTCATTTCCGTAATGAAGATAATCTCCAGGGTCAGGTACTATCCATGGGTAGTGAGATGTAGGAAGTTCGTGAATCGAGGTGGAGATCATGTTGATTGAAGCAACGGGCGAGTGTGGAGCATCGGGTGGTGGAATGGGGAAAGTACCCATTAACGAAAAGTCTTTGAGAAAGCCTACACCGATGTTCTCATAACCCAGTGGGGTTTTAGCAATGAACGGTACATTTCCATTACGGGTATTAGAATTAAAGAAGGCTAATTGGTCGATAGTGACTACCTTCCCTTGATGTGGGAAACGTACCACTCGAAAAAGGGTCGACACAACGGCACGCATGGAATCGATCTAGCTGTGGCCAAGAAGAAGATTGTAATCAAGGGGAGTATCGAAGACTTCCACTTCGAATTGGACCATTTTTCCTTCTAACGTGATCGTCAATGAAGGAAGGACACCGTAGGGCTTAAAACTGAAGCCATTGAATAATTTGAGAGTGTTCTGGGATTCATTCAAAGAGGGAGAGCCAATGGATTTCCAACAAGTAAGGGACATGACACACGTCGAGGCACCCTCGTCGATAACGGTTCGACAAATGATTTTGTTAGAGACAATCACTTGGATATGGAATGCGAGTTGAGGGGGTAACCTTGGAATGTGATCTTCCAAGTCAAAAATTATTAAATTTGTATTCGTCGGGTCGATTCCACCAATAGATTTCAACAGTGCCTTCCATTGTGTGGGAAAACTTTGAAGGACTTTGAGGGCTGACATCGCCGAAGGTGCTTGGGCCAGATCTTCAACAATGTTGTAGTTCTGGGCAGCACAAGCATGAGGATTGAAAGACAATTTCCAAACGACGCCCTTTGGGGGGCGTCAAAGAACTGTGTCAAGGCTCGGTTGTTCGAGATGAAAAGGACCGTTAGTAGGTGGAGTCGCGGGAGAGGGTTGTACCGAGGAAGGAGGTAGGTCATAAACCTTCTCTTTAGAGGTAGAATAATCTTTGGCTCGAGTGGTGAGTGCCATGTTGTTTTTCTTTGAATCGTCAGTACACATCAATACATAAGATGTAGTAGAATATGAGGGTTGGTCATGAATGACCAACTGAGCCTGTTGTTGAGACGGGAAGGGTTGGGACAAAACGGTCAGAGAAGGTGGTTTTGGAGCTCCTTGAAGGAACTTAGTGACCTTAGTGCATCGTGGAAAATCCTTCGTGTAGTGATCATCACCACAGATAAGACAAGGGTATCGAGGTTTTCACTTATACCGATCATCAACAGGTGTAGTTTTGGTTCGCTCTGCTTGAGAAGTATTTTTGTCCTCCTTATTCTTACCCCTTCCCTTTTTGGATTTGTTTTTACCGGCTGGGGTAGATTGAACTGCATTTACCTCAGAAGTCTTGTCAGTGGGAGGGGTAGGAGACAAAGAATTTTGACCATTAGAAGAAGTAGGTTTGGGTTTGGTTCTTGAGGTGGCACGTGGTTGGGCTTGGAAAGTGCCAATCACACCGTCGGCTGCATGCGAAGCAGCTGGAGTAGTTGAAGTGGCGGAAGTGGAAGGATGAGGTAAGTTAGGTAGTAAATCGTAAAGGGTACTCGTTTGTGAGTAAACGAGGTCAAGGTATTGAGCACGACTTATGGACTGCTCTTCCATGACTACTCCACCCATGGAGATGTCATGAACGATGTCATTCACAAATGATTTTGTGAACCATTCTTCCAGCAACTAATTGGGGAGTTCGAGTTTAATGAGACGTCATCTCCGTTACCACTCATGAATGTGATCGGATATATGAGTGGCCTTGTTCTGTTTGAAAGAACTCAAAATCTTGGTTCCCATTTCATAACGGATCAGTAATTGGTAGTGTGTGAGGAAATCCATAGCTAGGGTGTTGAAGTTAGTGAAGAAACTGCGTGGTAATTCTATATACCACTTCACAGCAAAACCTATGAGGGTTTGTTGAAAAAGACGTAAACGAATAGAGTTATCCATCAATGAGTTGGATGAACACCATAGGTGAAAAGTCATAACGTGATTGTTCAGGTCCTCTCCCACTTTTCTGTCAAATTTAGTAATGTCTGATGGTAGCTTGGCTGGTATAGCAGGCCATTGGGGAGAGTGACGAATTGGATCATTTAAAATCCTTGACAAATCCGAAAGATCCAAAGTGGCCAAAAAAGGTAATTGTCGATTCACCTGCGGGTACTGGTGGCTTTGGGGAGGAAGTCTCGTCGGAAAACCATTAGGACCATAAGCATTCTGCATATAATGTGAAGACCCAGGCATATTCGGTGGTGGTTGAAGAGGATAGTAGCTCATGGGATTGTACCCTGGAACAGGGACGTGAGTTTGAGAATTCAAGCCCCAAATAGGATTGAACAAACTTGGATATGGTTGGACCATACTAGGGGGTATTACGAATGTAGTTGGAAACTGTTGCCCCCCAATCGATTGAGGAGGATGTTGTATCAACTGATTCCAATACTGGGCCAAGGACAAAGGTATGTTTTGTCCATAAGGTGGGGTCGATCCTCTTATCGAAGGTGGTGTTCCAATTGGGGGCAGTGTTCCGATTGGGGGTTGTGTTCCAATTGGGATTTGTGTTCCAATAGGAATTTGCCCACTAAGAGGGGGTTGAGTCATACCACCTTGGTGAAATTGTCCACCGACGGGAATCTGGTAATTTGGTGTGAATGACGGAATAGTGCCACTAGTATTAAGACTGCCAGTAGAAGATGAGGAAGGTCCTCCAAAAGGAAATTGAGGGAGTGTCGGAATAAAACCAGGAAGAGAGTGTCCAGATGAAGAAGGACCACCGGGAGAGCCAGATGGGGTTTGCATAGGAGTGGGAATGGAAGAATTCAATGAACGGTATCTAGGTGGTAGTGTTGGGGTGACGTTGGGCGTTCACGGTGTGCTGATGGGAGCGAGACTAACTGCGGTAAATCCGGTGTGAACACTCGTAGTATCTGTATGATGGACCATTTCTATAGGGATGGTCAAGATGTGGTCAGATCGTGGGGCGTCTATACCAGGAAAGTAATAGGTGGTAGTAAACGGTATTGTCTCTGGGCTAGAGATTTCGAAAATCACAGGTGAGATGATTTCGGAAATCACAGGTGAACCTGGACCAAAAAGGTCTCGTCGGAAAATGCCCGTAGACCAAAAATGATCTTGGCCTTCTATGCCTGGAAAGGGTCCAACCAGTGATCCAGAAGACATAACAACTAAGTCTCTGGAAGAATTCAGTCGCATAAATGGTCGCTCAAAATCAGGGTGAAGTTGAAAGTCCTCTCTAGTATTGGTAATTTAGAAATGTTCTAGAGAGTCAGTTTGTTCCACTTGTGGCGTGGTAACGTTTTGGAATTCACTCCGCTGAGGAGAACCCTCAGGTGAACTTGTAGGAAAGGGTTGAGAACCTTCCATATTCTCTGGAGATAAACCCTACATTCTACATGAACGACGTGGAGGAGCTATTGTAAACAAGTGACAAACTTCACAAAGAAAATTGTATGGTCAACTTTGGTAAACAAACAACGGCGCTAGTAAACAAAATCTAGGAAGCAACACCAAGAAAACAAGACCTTCTAATTCCGAAGCCACTAGTTGGTGATGAAATCCAATGTCGCAACAACGAGACGAGAAGGGGTTGGGTGAGGGTGGAAAAGGTACGTTGACAACCTGCTTAACGGACTTACACCCTGGTGCAAGCTCCCACACATAATCATGGGTATACCCTCCAAGGAGCCCGAGTGAGTTTGGCCAACGTCGATTCCAGGTACTGTGAAGACTTTCCCCTTCATAGTCACCTTGTGTAATACACTAGAAATATAGGCCACTAAGGTTACCACCGACAACAATAAAGCCTGGGGGGACAGTCGATAGTCCGATCCACATGCAAGGGCAGGGTATCTAGCCTGAAATCAACTCAAAAGGCTTCCACTCATCATTGTGGGTATACCTCTGAGTGACCCCCATAATACGTGCAATCTCTACACCAATATCAACAAAGCAGGGTGAGTAACTCTGTCAATATCAATGCGACCTCGTGTTTGATCCTTATGTGAGAAGGGCTTCCCAGGACAAGATGTTGTAAATGGAATTTGACACTCCTTAACACAAGATGCTATGGTGTGTTTTGTGCTTTGGAGAGTGTATCTCTCTACCTATTCCAAAGTGATAGCCTAGCTAAATGTTGGTGTAATAGAGCCCTAGAAAAGAGTTACTAGTTAAATTTTACAAGTGCGCAGTGTTATTAAGAGCTGTTGTTACTCAAAGGAAGAGGACATGAAGCTGATGTTGTATAAGACTCTGACCCAACGATTCATGGATAAGAATGAAATATAGCAATATTTGTTCAATGAATCCTATGTACGATAGGGAAAGACAAGTTTTTTGGATCAAACTTGAACTACAATACACAATTTCCTTTAAAATGCAATTGCAATGAATCACGCAAAAATAACAATTCTCTATTGTTCTTTTTTCAATAATTTCAACAATTGATTTTCAATACTTTCGAAGACGAAAATGATTTTGAAAGAAAAATGTTTGTTCACTTTTCAAAAAGGACCTACACCATGATGGTGAGAGTGAAGAAAACCAAAAACTAATGAACAAGCAATAGATCAAAACCCAAACCAATCTTTCAATGGAAACAAAAATAACAAGAAAACCAAACTAGTCTTTTCAATTGCATGAGAAAAAGGATCTTTCAAATAATAAGAAAATGATAAAGACAAAGAAGCTCAACTTTCAACTGATCGTCGGTTCTTAACCAAACAAGCACACTCAGATTATGAAATCAGAGAGTATATTTTTGCCAAGAAAAGTCAAGAAATGAAAGTCAAGAAAAATGGACAGGAAGAGTCTTGATTTCCTAAGACTGTTCATGCACAAGAACGAAGACAAGAAAAACATCAACCGATGGTCCAAGAAACTCTTTTTAGGCACTTATACTGATCTGGGCAGTTGATCATGCAAAAGTCTTCAAGCCAAAATTTTGAAGAAAAGGGTTCGCAGGCTGAGAGTATTATACAGTGCGAGAATGCGTCATTCTCACAGGCCAGCTTTGAGAAAAGTACGATAACCTTGCATTGAACCTAAATGCAGGCTGTGAACTCAATAGATTCTCGTAGGCCACTGTGGAGTGCAGTGCGAGAATGTCTGAAACTAAACAAATTTTTGGAAAAAAACACAAAATTTGAAGAGGCCTCTGGACCTAGAGGGTCTATCAGGGTATCTTGAAGACTCAGAGATTGATATGAATGGAGAAAGGTAAGGAAAGATAAAATGGCCAAGGAAAAATACCAAAAAACACAAAGAAAACAGGTTATATCCCCAGTGGATTCGCCAATTTTGTTATCGGACTAATCAGTAGGTGCAGACACTAACAGATCTCCCTAGATCCACTTGGATCTAGAACAAAATAGGACAGGACATGACTCTTTCCCTAAGTTTTGACCATTGAATTATCTAATAGGGAGAAACAAGTAACATACCTTTGTATCGCTTCCTAGGGTCTCTATTTCTCTCGCTTCGCTTCGGTGCTCTCATGAGGTCAAGACCAAGACAACACAAACCAACCAAAGTGAATATAGCAAAATATATTCAACTGTCAACTTATGTGTATGATCAAGGAATTACATAATAAAGTGAGAATGACTTTATGGGAAAAGGACATGTCACTGTATCATATTAATCAAAAGTAAAAGATACAACCTGATCGCCTTGATGTCACAAGATTCCTTTCGGCAGCTCTTGGCTCCAACACACACACTTGCTCGACCCATGTATGAAGAAGATCAAATCCTCTTGATAGACTTGCTAGAGTCTCCAAGATCCTGTTCAAGCTAGGTCCTTCACACAATTCTTTCACCAATTCTCCAATGAATCTTGCTTAACCTTTTCCATGAGAATTCCATCAATATATAGGAGAGAATGAGATGGTTACTTGGATAAGAATGATCCCACAATATCAGGGAAACCAGTAAAAGGATAATCATTCGAATGCCAACCCATCCTTCTAGAAGATTCCCTTCTAGAACCATCAAGACTTCATCTTTTTCCAAGATTTAGAACAAGTTTGCACCCTAGCTATGTAGCACAGTGTGAGAAATTCGCACCCTAGCTTAAGGAAGCCTGCAAGAATGGGTCATTCTCGCACCCTAGGATACTAGAATCCTGCGAAATCTCTTCAAAAGTATGTTTTCTGGGAAGAGATGAATGTCACTTTTCTCAAGAGAAAGTTCTTATGAGGAGCTTGAGTACACCATTAAGATTGACTAAAATCATGGGTAACACCTATAGAATAATATGAAGCATCTGTATCAATCTCAAATAGTTGTTGTAGGTCTAGTAGAATGAGGATTGGTGCTGAGAAAAGATGGAATTTCAAATCCTCAAATTATTTCTATTGGGGCACGAACCACATAAACTTAGCCTTCATGCCACCCTTGGTCACCTGGGTTAGGGACCAAGTGATATGAGAGAACCCCGATACAAATCGGTGATAAAATTTTGTGAGGCCCAAAACGTTGTGGAGCTCGGCCATTTTCTTTGAGGTCGACCAATCACGAATGACTTGGATATTGGATGGATCGACATGTACGCCCTGGTCATCCACTATTTATCCGAAATATTGTATTCATTGCATCTCGAAGGAACGCTTATCCAAATTGGAATATAACTTTCGTTGTTGTTGGGTGCCCAATACCTATTGAATATGCTCCAAATGTTCCTCCCAAGTTTTGTTGAAGATGAGGATGTAATCCAAATATACAATCACAAAGGAGTTTGTGAATGACCATAATATATCATACATCATCCGCATGAATGTATCTGAGGCATTATTCAAGTTGAGATGCATGACCAACCACTCAAATAGGCCTTCTTTAGACTTGAAGGTTGTCTTCCACACACGGTTTTCTCAATTGACACTTGGTGGTATCTTGACTTTATATCAATATTGCTAAAAAATTGTCTCCCTTGAGCTAATCGATAAGATCATCAATTCGAGGAATTGGGTATCATTTCTTGACTATGATATTGTTCAGGGATATGTAATCAATACAAATTTTCCATGTCCCATACTTCTTCTGTACTACAACAATTGGGCTCCTGAAAGGTGAGGAGCTTGGTATAATGTGGCCCTTCAAAAATGGCTCTTGGATCTCGCGTTTGATTTATTCATTCTCCATAATAGAACGTATGTATACATATTCATTAGGAAGAAGATCATTGGGTGTTATATCAATGGAGTGGTTTACCTGACAGTGTACAGACACTCCAGTAGGTGAGGCAAATATGTCTTTGTACTCCACTATTATTTTGTCCATATTTTGCTACTAGGCATAGAAAACCTATGCAGAGGTTTTGGCAGTTGAAGTGACCTTCTATTCACCTCCCAATCGAACCATATAGAGGAAAAATATCCCAGTTTGAGAGACCACCTTTATTCACTGCTTCACGAAGATAAAAAAAGAGCATAGTGTTTGGGACTACCTCCGTTACCATGTAGATTTGATCTCCCAAAAGTAATAATGACACTATGGGGCCTAGATTTATAAACAACATGATGCTTCCACATATATGTTTGTCATAGAAAAACATCACAAAATTAAAGGGGGGACACATCACACAATACCTCATCTTTGAATGTTTTGATTCCATAGTGCAGGAGACATTATTTGATGACATAGATGTCCCGTCCCTGGCTAAGCCAACTGATGGTGTATGTCTTATTATGTGGTGTCATTGTCAGGTTCAATCTATGTTGAGGTCAATTTATTCTAGCTACCACTGTCAACAATGAAATGGAGTGGGGTTCTCTTCACCCACATATGTGAGTGGAAAAGGAGTTCCCCTTCTTCAGGCTCCTATGGTTCCTCTGGTTGGTCTTTTTTGGTAGCAGAAATGATAGTGGGTTCTACATCAATGATCCGTCTTCCCTTTTCTAGTTCTGAATTAGAGTTTGAGTTAGAATCTAAACCTAGGTTTTTTGTCTCAGCCAAAAAAGACAGTTTGGAGCGACATTCATTAGTTTTGTTTCAAGGGATTTTGTGGAACTCACACAATTTTCCTGTGCCCTTCTTTGACTTCCCATTTCCCTTCTTTTCTGATGGCTTGGGTTGGTTATCCTGGGGTTGGCCATCCTTGCTCCATCCTTTGGCTTGGGAGTTAGGGCCACCCTTACTATACTTTGGTTGTTTCATATTTGTAGACCAGAACTCCCGCTTGTTTTTTTTCTTGAAATTCTGCTTGATTTTGACAACATATTGGTAAGCGACTCCCAACGACAAGATGTCCATAAATTCCATTTAATTTTGGATGTACCTCTCCAGAGCCCCATGATATTTTAGGACCAGATGACACTCAGAGTTTTTTATACCCAGCTTGGTGTTCAAGGTATGAAAAGTATTGGTGAACTACGTCATTGTTTGGACCTCTCTTGGCACAATGTGGTCCATGGCGTTTACTGGTCATCATAACTTCCAATAGGGTAATATTATTCCTTGAGGGAATAAAAAAAATCCTCACAAGTGGGTCCTTGCTCAAAAATTATAGACTCATCCTCAACATGTTTCTCACATTAATTCTTCCACCAATATATGACACGGGGAAGGGACTTAAGGAACACGAAGGTGATCTTTTCACTATTGGAAAAATTGTGGACAAAGAAATAACCCTCTAATAGATTTAATCATTTTTCCAAAGTGTTGGCATCTATATGGCCTTCAAATAAAAGAATATCAAAGTTAACATGTACCTTGAAGGGCATTTCACCTCCGAACTGACTACTGGTTGAAGGTGCCTCCGTTATTTTTGGCAATCGTTGAAGTATCTAGGCATAATTATCCATCATTTCATTCCTCTATCATGCGAGGGATTCATCGAGTAATAGTTTGAAAGGTTATCCTGTCTAGTCATCCCTCTTTTCTTTCACCATGGAAGGTTTCTTGGGTGTGTGAGAGTGGTTTTCCTCAAGAGAAACAAGCTTGAGACCCAACTCTCTATACTCGAACCTCTTTGGGGACATGCACTACGAATGACAAGGAGAAGACTGCTCTGATACCATTGACTCAGATTATTTTGGAGGAACGATATGAAGGAATAAATATAATAGATATATAATAAAGAAATACACAAAGATATGGCAAGGAACACAATAATACAGTAAAGCTCATATTCTATTAATGACTGTGTGAAATACAAAACACTGTAAAATTAAAAAACACACAAGCTATCTAGAATGGTGGTAGCTTATCTCTGAGAAAAGATGTGTCGGCTACACTCATTCAAAAGAAGTTTATTACAATGAGGCTCTAAAGGAAATTTTTAACATAAATCATAAATGAGAAAACCCTAAATATAAAAACCCTAACCCTAAGAGATGAAGCACCAAAAGTCATGTGGGTCTCGATGGGGTAAGATGGTACATAAACTTCCCGGGGTCATATATTTTTCATATGATCTTCGTTTCAGGCACATGATAGCTCATTGGAAAGAACTAGAGGACTACATATGTTGTTACCACACTCTGGTTAAATCCTAACAATGTTGTTGTTTTTCTTCACTATGGCTAAAGCCTACAATGTTGTTGTCACACTCTGGCTAAAGAACTAGAGGACTACATATGTTGTTTTTTTTCTTCACTTGCAGGCTCGTTTATGGAATTCCCAATTCCAACAATTAGTGCTTCACTCGATTGAGCCTGGGTTCTTTGCTCACTCCTCAATAGAACACAACTTGGTTGGTTTCTCCCAATGAAATATTTTCTACTTGATTTTATGAAGTGGGTAAAAATGCTTATGATTTTTCCATATGGTAACTCAAACACCCAACCAAACAGTGGCCTAGGTAGCCAATAGAGAGGAACCTGTCAACGTAAGAGATTCCCGTCTTTATCTAGAGACAGATAGAAACCTCATTCTGTAGGATGCAAATGGTAGCTTTGTATGGAGTACCAACAATAGTAACATGAATGCAAACGAGGTTCTTCTTCTAGAAATGTGAAATTTGGTGGTACGCAGCTCTCCAGGTGATCAGTTTGTGTGGGGAAGCTTCCAGTATCCAACCAATACTCTTCTTCCTCTGTAGCCTCTCAATAAAAATACAACATAGTTAATATCTAGATTAGGAAAATCTATGTTTATTCGAGGGCACTATCGTCTCTTTTTTTACTGCAACAACATTCTTCAACTCTTTTTTGAATGCAACAACATTATTCAACTAATGTACAAGGGATCAAACGTATTGAGAAAATACCGGTCTACTCCTTACTATTCAAGTTCAAGCAGAGGAAAGCATACACACAACAACAATGGATTTATTCAACTCTTCTCCACATTCATATGAAAAAACTAAATTCAAAATACATGAGACTAGATATTTCTCTAGAACATTCCATCCTTCACCTACCTAATAAATGTATATCCACTTATATAATGTAAGTGCATTTATGATGCAAATCATCCATCTACTTGGTCAAACAAGTGAGAGAAATTACCCCATTCAACACTCCCCTTAATTTCGACCATCAAAAAAATTAGAAAAAATAATGTCTAAGTGTTGTCTCTGAAATTCAAAAGTATTTTTCCCAATGGTTTGGTAATATATCTATGAATTGTTCTTTCAAACCAAAAAAATATAGCATAATGCTACCATTGTTGAAAATCTCGCGAATGAAGTGATAACGAGTGTAATGTGTTTACTCTTGTGGTGAAACACATGATTCTTAGATAATGCAATTGTTGAACAATTGTCAAAAAATATAGGAGTTGTCTCATCTTCATGTACATTCCCTACTTCTTCTAAAGAAATTGCAATGATGAGTTGTTTCTTAGAAGACAATGAAATTAAAACTGTACCCAACATAAATGTGTACCCTAAAGTACTTTTCCTATCATCAATAATACATGAAAATTCACTATCTGGATATCCAACAAGTGTGTCACCTTCTAAATTTGAATAACAAATTCCATAATCCATTGTACTTGCAATATACCTCAAAATCCCTTTTCCAACTTTCCAATGAGATATTTTAGGATTTCCCATAATTCCTGAAATTAAGCTCACTGCATACATGATATATGGTCAGGTAATTGTAAGGTATATGAGGTTGTTTACAAGACTCTTATACAAAGTATAATCAGTTGTTGTTCATTCATCTTGTTTACTTAGTTTTGAACATGTTGCAATTGGTGTATCTGTTGGCTTGCATTTGTTCATTTTGAACATTTTCAAAATATCTGTGACATAATTTTGCTCAGAAATAAAAAATTCTTTTTTTAGATTGTTTAACTTCAATTCCCAGAAAATACTTCAAAAGACCAAGATCAATCATTTCAAATTCACATTGCATGGCTGCTCTGAATTCATTCAACAACAAATTTCCTGTATAAATCATGTCATTAACATAGAGACAAACTATCAAAATATTACCTTTTTGGGCATATGACTGTGACAAATGAGCTTGATACTTTTTGGGCATATGACTATGACAAATTTACATTTCTCAATATCAAAGGAAACATTATATTTTTTTTCATTTGTATTGTAGCTATGATTTTCTTACTTGGTGGTTTCTCCAAGATTGTACACTTGCAACCTTAAAAAATGACTCTATAACCATGTTCATTCATATGTCCTACACTCATTAGATTATGTCTAAGATTAAGTACATAATAAACATCATGAATATCGTTCTTTTCATCTTGCTTGGTCAATACAAAAATTACACCCTTGCCTAAAACATTCTTTTGATAATCATCTCCCAATTTAATTTGAGATGTGACAGAGCTATCTAAACTACAAAAAAAAAATTGTTACTTGTCATATGATTGTTGCAGCCACTATATAACAACTAGAAATCGTGATTGTTGCTTGCTTCTTATGTGACTTGGCATGAGAAGAACATTGATTCAAATGTTCCTTCTTCAGTGTTGGTAACATTTTCTCTTCCCCTATTAATATATGCTTGCTTCTTTCTGCATTCACTTTCGTAGTGACCAGATTTCTTACAATAATAACACTGGATCCTTGATTTGTCAGTTCATCTTGGTTGATTGAAATTTTTTCCTCTCCCCCTTTGGTTCTTAGAGTTTCTTTGTGGCTATTCTGACTATTCACTTTTTTCTGAGTATTCTGAAGTTGACCTCTCTCATTTTTGAGAGTGTCCTCTGCCTCGTCTGCCTCTGCTTCTATTCCCTCGACCTCTGCCTCTGCTTATGGAGGCTTGAGACTGAAATGCGTTCTCCAAAGATTTAGTATTTTGACTGAACCTGTTCTTATGAGTTAATAGAGATCCCATGAGTTCTTTTGTTAGTGTTGATAGGTTTTTCAACTCTTCTATGGTGACCACAACCATATTAAACTTATTAGGAAGGCTTATGATTACCTTCTCAATGAAAATTTTATTTTGAATGTATTCTACATGCGTGCGCAACTGATTGACGATGCTCGTCACATGGGTCATGAAATGATCCACATAATTTGAATCTTTCATCTGAAGAGTCTCAAAAATATACTTGAGTGTCTGCAACTTTGCGTTTTTGACTTTATCTGTGACCTAATAGGCTATTTCGAGAGTATCCCATGCATGTTTGGCATAATTTGTTGTTGCAGATTTGGGGAAAATATATTCCTCTAACCCTTGCTAGATGAGCCATAGGAATTTGTTGTCATATTTCCTTTTTTCTCCAACAACATTTCTCTATGTATTTGTCATTGCTTGTAGATCCACTAGATCTGTTTATGTGAACCCATTAACAGTTGCTTCCCAACAATCTTCATATCAGAGAAAATTTTTCATTTTGATAGAACAAACATCATAATTTTTACCTGTTAAAATCGGTCCTCGTGACAGTTTTGGACTGCTGCTAGATGCCATGGAACTTCTACTGGTAGTCGACTCCCCCTTCCTGATGTAAATATTGACTTTTTCTTGCCTTGAAAACAACCAAAATCTTTATTAGGGTCACACCCTAGAACACTATTTATGGGATACCTCCTTCTCCTAGTCGATCTGTGTACACTAGCAGGGGAAGACCACCTCAAAAAACTCAAAATTTTGAAGGATTTTTCCTCACAATTTTGCACCAGAACGAACTTAAACACTCTTCTTGTTGTGGGTTGACCAAGCTCTAAATTTATCTGCAATAACCTACAAATTTCTCTCCTATCTTTGAAGAGTCTTAGTACTGCTCCAATACCATGCAGAGGCAAGCATACACACACAACAAAAATGGAGTTGTTCAAATCTTCTCCACATTCATATGAAAAAACTCAATTCAAAATACATGAGACTAGATATTTCTCTAGAACACTCCATCCTTCACCTACCTAATAAATGCATATCCACCTATATAATCTAAGTGTATTTATGATACCTATCACCCATCTACTTGTTCAAACAAGTGGGAGGAATTACTCCATTCAACACTTACACTTACCTCGCGAACTTTGTGAGCGAGAGAAGAACATACAATAGTATCCGCCAAGTGGTGTTGGATGCAGGCCTATAATTTCAAATTTACCTTACCTATCAAATGAAAATTTGATGACAATTATTTGTTTTTTTGTGCCTTTCATTTCACGTTTTAAGAAGATTAGCAGATTCATGAGTGTCATTTTTTTTTCCTCTAATATACAAAAATTTGTAATGAAATCCTCTTAATGGAAAATAATATAAAAATAAGTTACAGTTAAAATGAAAGAGAAATGGTATTTCAAACCTTTCAATCTAAGGAGAAACCTATACAATACTAATAATAAACATATTCATGACTATAAAGAGTTTAAAAATATTTGAACTCAGACTATAAAAGGTTTAAAAATATTTGAACTCACTTAGATTAATAGATTACCAAAACTTCAAAAGAAGAAATACCATTTGTTTTGTTGGGGAAATAGAAACATAACTAAAACATTTCCACCAAATTCATTGCAAATTGGAAGCCATCTGTACTATTGCGCTCATCCCAAAGTTTACATCTAACCTTCTTGTTTTGAGTAAATCAGTGAATTGTAAGTGGAATGAGAGTAGGGAAACATCAAATTCCATTTACTGTTTCATTTACTCTTAGAAAAAACCTCTATCAAGTTTGAACATATGCCATGTACCGTAGGTTATACAGTAGAGCTTAAGTAAACTAAGTGCCTACTAGAAATTATGACGGGTACCTTATCTAGTGAAACACAATTTGACGGGTTCAAATTTTACTTGCCAATAAATGTTGACGTGTAGATTTGGTATCTACCTATCAAATACGTCTTAAAATGAAAAAAAAAATCATCCTGTGGGATGTCAAATTCCAGGCCTAGTTGGACATCTTTGGTAGTTTCATGTCAAGTGATAGATTTAAATTTAATGTGTCAGACTACGATGAAGGACCCAAGACAATATTGACTTTGGACATTGATGGAAACCTCTGACTATATAGCTTGGTGGAAGAGACACATATATGGAACATTGTTTGGATGGCTATTCCTCATCAATGTTTTGTTCATGGATTCTGTGGAATCAACTGTCTTTGCATATACACTCCCGAGCCCAGTTGTATATGTCCCCTTATTTTTCACATGAATGATTCCACCTATTGGTTTCAAGGTTGTGAGTGCACTAAAAAACTCGGTGCATTTGATACAAAGATTATTTATCTTCCACATACAAATTATTATGGATATGATCTAAATTTTTAAACTGGGATCATGTTTGAAGGTTGTAAAAGCGGATATCGATCTCCAAGTCAAAAAAACCACATGTATATCAATTTTTCCAGAAATAATTCTTTTATTTCAATATCTACTAGCAAGTCTTAGATTTTTCCGTTAAACTGTTCGGCTTTGAGTCCCAACGTTTCTGTGGTGGGAAATATTGGATCTACAACGTGTAGAGAAACTCTGCGTAGCACAGTTACAAAAGACTGCATAGTTAAAATCTTTGATGTTGAGATCTCAGGACTTACTGCGCAGTTCCCAGAGTACACATATGTTGGCATGTTTTTAGACAGAGGCATAGTATGCGTGTTTGTCATTGATGGCAAAGATCAGCATGATCAATAGCATAGATGCATGTTTTTCATTCATTGCGAAGGTCATCACGATCAGTAGCATAGAAATAATGGCAAGATCAACAGTGTAAGCTCAAAAGGAGGAAAATAGTCAAAGCACGACAAAGGTTTCGTTTCGGAGTTTTGTAGATCAGGAAATCCAAAGGAAAAAGGTTCGAACTCGCGATAAAAATCCTAACTGTTGGAGTCATAGGACACGTGGCAAGCGATTGTAATTTCTTTGAATTTCACATTGGAGGAGTCAACAGAGCATGGTTTGGGAACTCGCGATATGAAAGATCACGAAAAGATATAGACCATCGAATCATCGAGATTGTGGACCGTTGATCAAGCATGATGAAGGCCTGTGAAGTTTTGAAATCACAATAAGATCTTGATCGTTGATCCAAGAGGGACATATGGTGAAAGATCATCGTTTCACTAACTGCAAAGTCCAAGCAGTGAAGTGCTCATTTGATGGGCGAGTGGTCATATCTCGTGGTCACATTGTTGAGAGCTGGAGAGCAGAGCTAGAGAAGCCAAGTTCTATTTCAGAGTTCTTGACATGGAGACTCGAGAGGACTCATCACAGAATACCTGAGACACAAAAGTGCGAAATGCATTTTCGAATAAGGATATGGTCACAGCCATTGTTACATCTGCGAAAGATGGAGGAAAAAGCTAGCAGTGTTAAGCTCCATCTTGGAGTCTCGGTGATCATGACTTGGAGTATCAAGACCCTTCATCATAGGAATCATGATATGAGAGATCACGATGAGATTTGGACTGTCAGATCATTGGATATCTCGACCGTTGATCAGGCTTGATAAAGTTCATAAGTTCATGGAATACGAAGCACCTTTTGGCATATCCTGTGGTCACCACTGGTAGTCATGTGAGGGGAAGATGCTAGTGGTGCTAAGCTCCATTTCGGATTTTCGGTGATTGCGACTTGGAGTGTCGATACCCTTCATCACAGGAATGCCAAGATGGGAAATCACAAAATTCAAATTATCTTTAGTGCTCGGTCACATCTAGTGGGAATATGAGATAAATACGAAATCTTGCGGTTTTAATCCAATGGTACTGGTTAATTGGAAACTTGATCTAAGAGTTACTGTTTCACCTCACAGGTAATCGATCAGTTACTATTCAGTTAGCAGAACTGAATCATGATTCTTGGACGGTTGGCGATTCAGTTGCTGATGCATTTTCTTGGAGATTCAAGGTGTAACTGAATAGGTAGTAGAGGATAAAATGGAGATGCAATGATTGTGGAATGTTGGTCGTTCTGAATGAAAAATGAGTGGAACTGTAAGAAAGAAAAAATTACAGTATGCGTAGTGTGATACCGATAGTATGTGCAGTGTGAGATAAAACTTAGAGATGAGTAACAGATGAGGAATAGACAGAAGCAAGAGCAGAATTGTAGAACATCTTGAAGCAGAGAAGAATTACAAAATAGACAGAGGAAGAGAAGAATTGTAGAAAATTTAGAAGCAAACCAAATTTACAGAACAAAGAAGAAGTCGTAAGAATTGATTTATCTATGTTGTTGGTTATTCAATCATTTATTTATAATTAGGGAGGTAGGGTGGTGCTAGGGAGGACCATGGTCCTCTGATATTCAAGTTGATGCTTGAATATTGGGAGTTGTAACATCCATCTAGTTGTGGCTAGAAAAAAGGGTGGCAGGGTGGTGTTACACATGGAATTATCACACCTAGGTACCTCGCCCTAAGTGTCGTAAAGTGTCGTATAAGTGTCGCATACACCTTGACACCATAGAATAACCTATGTCACAATCCCTAGTCAATTTGGAGGAGGGATTTATTACATGAAGGAAAAAATACCAATTGCACATGAATTATTATTAATATTCATGAAAAAGAAAGTAATTAAATGTGAGGATCCACCTCACATTTGGTTTCCTATTTTTTAGGGATGGTGGAGGATCTCATGGATGGTTGAAATATTTCCTCCTTAAAATCCTTGAGAGATATTTCCTCCCCAAAATACTTAAGAGATATTTTGTCCCTAAATATCTTAGAGATCCCTTTCTTAGTGGATTTGATGAGAGATTCTCTCCATGGTGGTTAAGTCTCCAAATCTTATGTAATGAGGGATTTCCATGGAGGACAGGGAATGGAGATTGATAATTATACCAAACTTATGATCTCATGAGTGGTATTGGAACATCAACATTCTGCATGTGGGTTGTTTAAGCAAGGGTTTGGACAAGGGGAACTTGATGAAGCCGTTGCACTCACATCTATGGTTGTAAGTTTTCTTCATTGTTGTTATCATTAATATAATATGCTTGGCCTGTTTCTTTCAAATCTGTGTTTGATCTCACATGAATTTGTCTTTAATAGATAGATCTATTTCGAGCTAATCTCAACAGAGTAGGAAGCTGGTTGTATCTTTGTTTGTCTACAGGGCTTATCAAGGAGTTTAAGATTGGAGCTCAACTTGGACTGTGCAGGGAAAAACACCGATAAAAAGGTACTTATTTTCTCCTTCCTCCTCACACATTAGTTAATCTATATCTAAAAGGAAGTCAGTGTCCATGTTAAGCACCTTCTATCTTAAGATTTAAGAGTCTATCTCTCAAGAGGAGATCTACCTGTTCCCAGGGAGATTTTCCTTCAACAGAAATTGGTGACTCCACTGGGGATCGAATCAAAAATTTCAGTTTTGGTTTTCCTCATAGACCTTGTCTTTCCATTTTTTATTTTTATACCTTTTTCACCCCGTATGTTTGATTTCATATGTTTATTGAATCCTCATTCCATCACATACACTTTGAATGCCAAAGTTCAACTGAGTTTTTGGGTTTTTTGGACAATTTTCTGGGTTTTAGGACACCAGTGCTCCCCTACCTTGTTATTAGAGTGCCAATGCTCCCTGAAGATCTTAGATAGAGATTTATAATTCTCTGGTTCCCCTTACACTAGAGCGCCAACCTTTCTTTGCAAAAAAACCCTTCCAAAATTGTATTTTCTGAAATCCAATCTCTATTTTTCCTTTGCTCAACTTCTTTTTTCTTCAATGCTTCTTCCTATTGACCTTTGACACTCTAATTTATGAGAAATAAGCAATTTTATGTTCAGGTTTTGTGACCTTCTTCCTTATTTTTAGTTTTTTCTGTTGTTGAGAACTTGGAATCAATCCACTGTTTTCTTCTCTCTTATCCGACTGAGCGGGAACTCTAGTGAAGGGCATCAAAAATCTATGAATCATCTCATTTGGTTCTTTGAGGTCATTATTCTTAAACATCTCTCTTTTGTGTGAATTGTTTGATTTTCTTTGTTATCTTTTGTTTTCTCTTTTCTTCTTGTTTCAATCATATCAAGAAGGTGTGTTGTTTGTGTGAAATATGCTTATGCTTGTCTGAATCTCCTTGATCTGAAAGGGTAGTTGGCAGGAGAAGTTTTTCATTGAATTAATCATCATTCGCATACAAACAACGAAGATACATCTTAGTGATTGGTTTGCATATTAGAAGGCATTTCTGAAATGTTTCAGCATTACATTGAATTCGATATTAGTGTTTGATAGTGAAAATGACTCTTTCTCTTTCCATTAAATAGGCGTTCATTGAAAAGAAATGATTGCTTATCATCTTTTATGCATATTTTTAGGAATTAAGTCATCATTCCATCAGTTTCACTTTAATACACCCATTGAGTAAAGAACAACTGTAAAACGAATGCTAATTAAAAATTATCTAGAACATTTTTTGTTTTTAGGATCTTCCACCAACAGTAGACTAGGGTTAGCACTTCGGATTAGGTTGTGAATACAACTCTCAAAAATTTTCAAAACAAACATTAGCATCCTGAGCTAGTGTTGAGGGGAGAAATTGATCGTCCGTCAACTGGGAGAGTGGAACCCGTCCGGGGTTGTCTAATAACCCAAGCCGTTTGGAATGAACCACCCTGACGAGTTTAGCGGCTCTGTTAGCCGATCTAAGGTCCTAGGAAAACCAAAGAGAAAACTAATCTAAAAAAATAAAACTAACTAAACTAACTAACAATAAATAAAACAAATTAACTAAAAACAAACTAAACTAACTAATCTAACTAATCTAATCAAAACTAACTATTAAAACAAACTAACTAATATACTATCTATATATATACACTACTAACTAATACTATACTAACTACTATCAGAAATATAACTTATCTACAAAATATACAATATTCACAAAAATACAGATTTAAATAAAACCTGGAAAACTCATTTGCTTTCTTCCCTAAGACAGAGAAATATATTTTTGTTGATTTTATAATTTTATAAACAAGAAATAAAACTTAATGAAATTAAACAATCTAATATACTAATTCTACACATATATCTAACTAAACTTATATCTAAACTAAACTACTATACTAAACAAATAAATGACAAACTGACCTGGAAACGCTCCAAATTTGTGTTGTGTATGATGACTTCGAAGCTGGTCGGAGGAAGGAAACTCGCACCGGATAATCCAAAAGATTCTCGTAAACGATAGGCTGCAATGCTCTTTTAGTTGTTTACAGGACAAACAAGACATAAAAAATAATAACAATTATATGATTTATAAATCTCTGCAATAAGGGAAACCTGTTATGCAAAAACTTATACTTAATAATTCAACTTATGAAGAAGAGAAATCTGTCATTCAAAAAATGAATCAAGTAATTGCTATGTTTTTTAAGTGCTGGAAGAAATCATATATGGATTATATTGATGAAATTATATCATTTGCAAAAGACTAAGATAGCTAAAGTAGTCATTAACCAAATGCAAATAGATACACAAGAACATGAAACAAAATATTGATATTATGAAAAGCTAAAGCTGTAGAAGAACATCAAATTCTGTCTCAGTCTGTATTAAAATTCCATATCCTTGTTCTCCCACGAATGAGGATGGTTATTACACAAAAATAATAAGTATTTATAAGTTCTTCCACAGGGTAAAACCTCCCTGTGGAAGTTATCAAACTGTTTACATAATCTGGGAAGATATTCCCAAGATCAACTAAACTAAGAAACTAAAATGAAACTAAAACATCCAAATATCCTCTAAACTGTCCATCAAATCCCATGCAATTTCGAATTCACCTGAAACAGGTCAGAAATAAACAAGTTAGAGAGATATTTTATTAATAAAACAATAAAAATTTAATTCTACAGACTTAGCTACATAATCATCTGATTTTGTAGCTACTCTAAAATAACATACAGAATCAAAATTGAAATTAAATGAAATCTTTTAAGAAATTCCATTCCATTTACATCCAACAATCATTTGAAAATGAATCATGAATTGAAATTGATATTCTATTATTAACTCAAACATGATCCATATCATTAACCGAGTACAGAGATAGCAATACTCTGTTTCGATTATAGTCATAAATCGGGTAGACATAATCAAAACCAAACAGTTTTGAAAATCATTTCATATCCAATTTGAAAGTAATGCAATCAAACAAATCGCAAGCAAACATTGTGTTTTTCCAACAACAAAAGATACGATCAAATTGAAACATAATCATTTTTAAAATTATTATAGCTGTCATGACATCAAACGATTCACGCCACAAGAAAATTAATTCAAACAGGTGTGAGAATCAGCTCATATAAAATCGTAACCAGATCGATTTGACTTTGATCACAATCATAATAGAATCGACATAAGTGATAATTGGTTATTGCAAAATGGGCAAATAAACTTGATTGGTATCGAACGAAATCATTAATTTCAAACAAATCATGACTGAGTTTAACATAAAAATAAATCGTGAATCCGGGTATAACCAATCTCGTTCTATAAATCAAAATCAAACAACGCATCCATTTAAATACGAATACAACTCATAACATGGTCGAGATAACAATACTTCAATCAATGCGAATTAATCGGCTGGGGTTCAGCATAATCGTTAAGCATCAAATCCATTCCATGATTTGGGCGTGTTTAGTACAGGTTTAAATAAAAAGCAATGTTTCTGAAGAAACAGAGTCACATTGGAAATGATTCGAGTTGTATTCTTGTTCTTCGAAGGTCATATGGCACAGAAAAACCATAACAATTAACCTCATCAAAATCATTGCCAATCATAGCGTATGAATTATAACGAAATCGAATCGAAATGTGCTCATATTCTAAATTGAGTATGAGAAACATTTCCTGTCTAGAATAGATACAAACAAATTCGATTGACAGCGAAGCATCCATTTTAACTCAATCAAACAAATCAAATCCATACTAAGATCAATAAAATCAATGAAAATTTAAGAGACACTAAACTGGGAATGATCGGAAAAATGAAATTCCAATTACTCAAAGCAAAGCTATATATAGAATGCAGGCAATGTAACGGAGGAATTCAATGATGTGAACAGAGCTGTTGAAAACCAAATTCAAATGGTTATATAAACCTAGATTATTTACAAAATCAAATGATATCAAAACATACCTATGTAGTGACGAGGCTGCTCAATTATGCCAGCTTGGAATTTACAACAGCCATGGCTAATTCCACATTTTTAAACAGGATGGAGCCGGTCGTCTTTTGTTTCTTATCTGCCGCTTGTAGCTTGGCCTTTTGACTGGTTAGATTGCAATCTGGTCTTCTAGTGACTGAATCTTTGACTGGAGTATTGGAACATCATTATAATATCATTCTAACCATGAATTGCATTGATCGCAGGGTGACTGTGTGAGTTTAGACAGAGCAGAAGAGGGTTTGGGTAACTGACCGAGGGTTTCACAAGGCAACTTAATGCCTGAATATTTAGGGTCATCTTGTAGGTAGGGGGGTAGGTTTGATACAAAGTCATACGAGGATTCGACACACAAACCTTGCGAATAGGGGTATTCGCTAGCCAAGAAACGCTCCACTTCCGAATCAGAGTCCTCACTCAACACGATAGGGTTAGGCTCGACAAGGGGTTTTGGCTTGTTCCTTTCCATTTGTGAAATCAGACGTGCATTCCTTTTCCCTTTAACATTTGTAGTGAGGTTTTACTTGGGATTTTTTCTCATAGGATTAACAGTATCAACATTCTTAGTCACAGTGTGGGGTAATTCGATAGGAGGGTCGGCCGAGGGTTTAGGCAGTAGGATATGGTAGGGCACTGGGGGTCCAACTTTGACCTCACTCACCACAGGTTTGTCAACCCGTGTAGGGTTTGGATCCTCGAAACCATTCCGAGCAATGAAATTGCTCCAACTATCCCCATACAGACTCAAATGAAAAACAACGATAAGCTTAACAAGCCCATAATGAAAAAGGCTACTATCAGCCTGGTGTCTTTTGTACTTCTTCGACATTTTAAACAAGCTATGATGCAAATAATAGGGCATATTGAGAGAGTATCCCATAAAAACCATAAGCAAACACAGGTGGTGGAGGAACACCAGTCCGTATCGACCTTCGCAGGTCACAAATTGCTTGATTATCATTAACAAATCGTGCCAACGTTGTCTGAGCATAGTTACGGGCATAACTCTATCACAGGAGGTGATTTTGCATGATTGAAACAACAATGTCCACGGAACTTCCTCAACCTTGAAATTATTGAACCAACACTATCGAGAGGTAGATAACCCCATGGCTGAGCTGATGAACTATTCATCAATCTCTAACTGTACATCTCTTACCTTTGCTCGACAACCATCGAAGGTCATGGAAAACTGTTGAGTAACACAGAGGTTAAAACCCTCAAAACATTTCACGAAGGTAAGCCATCCACTGTCTACCAAATCTTGGTGGGCATTACCAAACATCAATAGGGCCTGGTTGCCATTAGGTTCAACTCTCACGACTGGTGCCATGGAGCTGAATGCATGGTAAGGGAAGGGTTCGAATTCATCAACACACAGTAACAGAGCTACCCGAACCAACAACAATGAATCGAGCCAAAAGGGGTAAGCATAAATGCGCGCATGCGAGGGTGGTGGAGTCTGCCATGCATAATATTCATTACCCAAGTACAACCGCCACATATCATAGCTATTCACTCCATAATAATAGTTCAACCATTAACTTATGTGTACAACCAATAAAATGCAATGTGCATACCAATACGCGCCAACACTATGCCATAGTGTTCAAAACATTCGACGTATAAATCAACAACAAAATCATTATGCGGCAACGTATTAATTCATATAATCAAAAGTTCAATCAAAGTGCCAAATGAATTCATATAGTCGACTAGCCAAAATTTATGAAAAGATTATCATAAGGATCATATAATATATATAAAAACAAACATAAATCATAACCCCTATGCATTTCATAGAATCAATGATTAGGAAAGTCATAAAATGCAAATCCAAAGGCTAAATGTTTTCAATAAAACCAAGTTATATAATCAATCGAAGTATAAGAAATGATCAAAGGATATTTCCAATCGTGTAATGATCAATAAAAAGGTAAGCACAGTAGGCATAATGACACATAATATATTGACAGTTCAGATAATGATCTAAATATTACTTTGAAAGGAGAAGTTTTCACGGTTACAGTCGTGAAAACTTAACGAAGACAAATGTGAAAATGTCGCAAGAAATGCAAGTGTCGTCTATTTGAAAAATGCGACGAAAACTTGATGTTCGCAAGACATAGGTGTAGGAAGCTTATAGGATAATAGAAAAAAGTGAATTGGTTGCCAACAATGGCGACACACTGGAAGAAGCAGTTATCTCTGCAAAAGGTACAAATTCAGATTAGGACAGCTACGAAAATTTCAACTCAAAAATAACAACCAGAAAATTATACGAACATCATCGTAAATCATTTTTTTTTTTAGTGTTTTAAAAGATGAAAACCAATAACAGTCTTAAGATCAACAAGTCACGATATTAAAGATAAAATATTCAATACTGTTGGCATGGCCACTGCTGCCAGCAGGCGTCCATAGCC
>JZKD02S0240364.1:296897-309092 GCA_000966675.3 Picea glauca | reverse complement strand
GGGGTAGTGGGTGTGGAAGGCTGAGAAGGTGAATTTCCTTCGTCAGAAGAGGAATCTCCTCCAGAAGAGGAAGGAGATGAGGGAGGTGGTGAAGGAGGTATCCCAGATCCTCCTGTAGAAGGATTTGTGATTGGATTTGTAGGATTCACGGTGAGGTTAATATCACCTAATTGTTCTATGATATCAGAAAAGTCCAAAGGTTGACCCCATGCATGGTTTGGTTTCCTAAGATGAGCTAAGGCACTATGTATTTTAATAAGAGATTGACGGATAATCTCTTGTGTGATACCACCTGTAGGATTAGGGGTTGCTGGCTCAACTGTGATCTGTGGATCGTCGGTTGAAGTAGTTGTTGTTTGAAGGGGAATATTATCGTGTGAATGGCTTCTAGTCACTATAGGTGAACGATTAGGGGGGGAGAGGAGTCTTGTGACCACCTCATGCCATTAATTAAGTTTAGGCCCTCCTTCTAGCACCATTTGTTGACGGGCGAAATTGATTGTCCGTCAAATGGGAGAGTGGAACCGGTCCGGGGTTGTCTAATAACCCAAGCCGTTTGGAATGAACCACCCTGACGGGTTTAGCGGCTCCGTTAGCCAATCTAAGGTCCTAGGAAAACCAAAGAGAAAACTAATCTAAACTAACTAATCTAAAAAAATAAAACAAACTAAACTAACTAACAATAAATAAAACAAATTAACTAAAAACAAACTAAACTAACTAATAAATAAAATGAACTAATATAACTAATCTAATCAAAACTAACTATTAAAACAAACTAACTAATCTACTATCTATATATATAGACTACTAACTAATACTATACTAACTACTATCAGAAATATAACTTATCTACAAAATATACAATATTCACAAAAATACAGATTTAAATAAAACCTGGAAAACTCATTTGCTTTCTTCCCTAAGACAAAGAAAGATATTTTTGTTGATTTTATAATTTTATAAACAAGAAATAAAACTTACTGAAATTAAAAAATCTAATATACTAATTCTACACATATATCTAACTAAACTTATATCTAAACTAAACTACTATACTAAACAAACAAATGACAAACTGACCTGGAAACGCTCCAAATTTTCCCTGTGTATGATGACTTCGAAGTTGGTCGGAGGAAGGAAACTCACACCGGATAATCCAAAAGCTTCTCGTAAATGATAGGCTGCAATGCTCTCTGAGTTGTTTACAGGACAAACAAGACATACAAAATCATAACAATTATATGATTTATAAATCTCTGCAATAAGGGAAACCTGTTATGCAAAAACTTATACTTAATAATTCAACTTATGAAGAAGATAAATTTGTCATTCACAAACTGAATCAAGTAATTGCTATGTTTTTTAAGTGCTGGAAGAAATCATATATGGATTATATTGATGAAATTATATCATTTGCAAAAGACTAAGATAGCTAAAGTAATCATTAACCAAATGCAAATAGATACGCAAGAACATGAAACAAAATATTGATATTATGAAAAGTTAAAGTTGTAGAAGAACATCAAATTATGTCTCAGTCTGTATTAAAATTCCATATCCTTGTTCTCCCACGAATGAGGATGGTTATTACACAAAAATAATAAGTATTTATAAGTTCTTCCACAAGGTAAAACCTCCCTGTGGAAGTTATCAAACTGTTTACATAATCTGGGAAGATATTCCCAAGATCAACTAAACTAAGAAACTAAAATGAAACTAAAACATCCAAATATCCTCTAAACTGTCCATCAAATCCCATGCAATTTCGAATTCACCTGAAACAGGTTAGAATTAAACAAGTTAGAGAGATATTTTATTAATAAAACAATAAAAATTTAATTCTACAGACTTAGCTACAAAATCATCTGATTATGTAGCTAGTCTAAAATAAGATACAGAATCAAAATTGAAATTAAATGAAATCTTTTAAGAAATTCCATTCAATTTACATCCAACAATCTTTTGAAAATGAATCATGAATTGAAATTGATATTCTATTATAAACTCAAACAGGATCCATATCATTAACCGAGTACAGAGATAACAATACTTTGTTTTGATTATAGTCATAAATCGGGTAATGCAATTGTTTCATATCCAATTTGAAAGTAATGCAATCAAACAAATCACAGGCAAACGTTGTGTTTTTCCAACAACAAAAGATACGATCAAATCGAAACATAATCATTTTTAAAATTATTATAGCTATCATGACATCAAACGATTCACGCCACAAGCAGATTAATTCAAACAGGTGCGAAAATCAACTCATATAAAATTGTAACCAGATCGATTTGACTTTGATCACAATCATAATAGAATCGACATAAGTGATAATTGGTTATTGAAAAATGGGCAAAGAAACTTGATTGGTATCGAACGAAATCATTAATTTCAAACAAATCATGATTGAGTTTAACGTAAAAATAAATTGTGAGTCCGTGTACAACCAATCTCGTTCTATAAATCAAAATCAAACAGAGCATCCATTGAAATACGAATACAACTCATAACATGGTCGAGCTAACAGTACTTCAATCAATGCGAATTAATCGGCTGGGGTTCAGCATAATCGTTAAGCATCAAATCCATTCCATGATTTGGGTGTGTTTAGTACAGGTTTAAATAAAAACCAATGTTTCTGAAGAAACAGAGTCACATTGGAAACGATTCGAGTTGTATTCTTGTTCTTCGAAGGTCATATGGCACAGCAAAACCATAACAATTAACCTCATCAAAATCGTTTCCAATCATAGCTTATGAATTATAACGAAATCGAATCGAAATGTGATCATATTCTAAATTGAGTATGAGAAACATTTCCTGTCTAGAATAGATACAAACAAATTCGATTGACAGCGAAGCATCCATTTTAAATCAATCAAACAAATAAAATCCATACTAAGATCAATCAAATCGATAAAAATCTAAGAGAGACTAAACTGGGAATGATCGGAAAAACGAAATTCCAATTACTCAAAGCAAAGCTATATATAGAATGCACGCAATGTAACAGAGGAATTCAATGATGTGAACAGAGATGTTTAAAACCGAATTCAAATGGTTATATAAACCTAGATTATATACAAAATCAAATGATATCAAAAGATACCTGTGTAGCGACGAGGATGCTCAATTATTCCATCTTGGAATTTACAACAGTCGTGGCTGATTCCACATTTTTAAATAGGATGGAGTCGGTCGTCTTTTGTTTCTTATCTGTCGCTTGTAGCTTGGCCTTTTGACTGGTTAGGATTGCAATCTGGTCTTCTAGTGATTGAATCTTTGACTTGAGTATTGGAACATCATTATAATATCATTCTAACCATGAATTGCATTGATCGCAGGGTGACTGTGTGAGTTTAGAGAGAGCAGGAGAGGGTTTGGGTAACTAACCAAGGGTTTCACAAGGAAACTTAATTCCTATATAGTTAGGGTCGTCCTGTAGGTAGGGGCGTAGGTTTGATACAAATTCATACGAGGGTTCGGCACACAAACCTTGCGAATAGGGGTATTCGCTAGCCAAGAAATGCTCCACTTCCGAATCAGAGTCCTCATTCAACACGATAGGGTTAGGCTCGATAGGGCGTTTTGGCTTGTTCCTTTCCATTCGTGAAATCAGACGTGCATTCCTTTTCCCTTTAACATTTGCAGTGAGGTTTGCCTTGGGATTTTTGCTCATAGGATTAACAGTCTCAACATTCTTAGTCACAGTGTGGGGTAATTCGATAGGAGGGTCGGCCAAGGGTTTAGGCAGTAGGATATGGTAGGGCACTGGGGGTACAACTTTGACCTCACTCACCACAGGTTTTTCAACCCGTGTAGGGTTTGGATCCTCGAAACTGTTCCGAGCAATGAAATTGCTCCAACTATCCCCATGCAGACTCAAATGACAGACAACGATAAGCTTAACAAGCCCATAATGAAAAACACTACTATCATACTGGTGTCTTTTGTACTTCTTCGACATTTTAAACAGGATACGATGCAAATAATAGGGCATATTGAGAGAGTATCCCATAAAAACCATAAGCAAACGCAGGTGGTGGAGGAACACCAGTCCGTATCGACCTTCGCAGGTCACAAATTGCTTGATTATCATTAACAAATTGTGCCAACGTTGTTTGATCATAGTTACGGGCATACCTCTATCACAGGAGGTGATTTTGCACGATTGAAACAACAATGTCCACGGAACTTCCTCGATCTTGCAATTCTTAAACCAACGTTATCTAGAGGTAGATAACCTCGTGGCTGAGTTGATGAACTGTTCATGAATCTCTAACTGTACATCTCCTACCTTGTCTTGACATCCATCGAAGGTCATGGCAAATTGTCGAGCTACGCAGAGGTTAAAACCCTCAAAACGTTTCACGAAGGTAAGCCATCCACTGTCTACCAAATCTTGGCGGGCATTGTCAAACATCAATAGGTCCTGGTTGCCATTAGGTTAAACTCACACGACTGGTGCCATGGAGTTGAATGCATGGTAAGGGAAGGGTTCGAATTCATCAACACACAGTAACAGAGCTACCCGAACCAACAACAATGAATCGAGCCAAAAGGGGTAAGCATAAATGCACGCATGCGAGGGTGGTGGAGTCTTCCATGCATAATATTCATTACCCAAGTACAACCGCCACATATCATAGTTGTTCACTCCATAATAATAGTTCAACCATTAACTTATGTGTACAACCAATAAAATTCAATGTGCATACCAATACACGCCAACACTATGCCATAGTGTTCAAAACATTCGACGTATAAATCAACACCAAAATCATTGTGCGCCAAAGTATTAATTCATATAATCAAAAGTTCAATCAAAGTGCCAAATGAATTCATATAGTCGACTAGCCAAAATTTATGAAAATATTATCATAAGGATCATATCATATATATAAAAACAAACATAAATCATAACCCCTATGCATTTCATAGAATCAAGGATTAGGCAAGTCATAAAATGCAAATCCAAAGGCTAAATGTTTTCAATAAAACCAAGTTATATAATCAATCGAAGTATAAGAACTGATCAAAGGATATTTCCAATCGTGTAATGATCAATAAAAAGGTAAGCACAATAGGCATAATGACACATAAGATATTGACAGTTCATATAATGATCGAAATATTACTTCGAAAGGAGAAGTTTTCACGCTTATAGTCATGAAAACTTAACGAAGACAAATGTGAAAATATCGCAAGAAATGCAAGTGTCGTCTAATTGAAAAATGCGACGAAAACTTGATGTTCGCAAGACATAGGTGTAGGCAGCTTATAGGTTAATAGAAAAAAGTGAATTGGCTGCCAACAGCTTGGGAGAGTCAAATTCAATTGTCGCATCGGTTTTCTGGGATCCCCCTCTCACACAGGGGTTATGCACGAGGTTGCATTCGTGCGAATTATGGATATTATACCTCTGTGGTTAAACTGTTTGTAGTGGTTGGATCGTATATTGGGGGTCACTTGAAGGTATACCCACGATTATGTGTGGGAGACTCCCCAGTTGATTTCGGACTTGTTATCCTACCCATACATTTTGGATCGGATTGTTGACTGTTCCTACCCAGGGACTCACTGCGAATTGGTGTCTTTAGTTTCCATAATATATAGGTACTTACACAAGGGGATGGTGAAGGGAAGTCTCACTGTACCTGGAACAGACAGTGGTCAAAATCACTCGGTCTCCTTGGAGGGTAAATCCACAATTACTGCATGGAATCTTTCACCCAGGTGAAATTCTGTTAAGCAGGTCACCATTGTAACTATTCCACCATATCCTAGCCCCTTCTTGACTTGATCACACGACATTGGATTTCATCACCAACTAGTACGATCATCGAGAGAAATTTTCTCTGCTTGGTTGATTCCTAGATTTTATTAGCATATGTTGTTTCTTTTTGTTAGTTGGCCCTAGATTTTCAGTGTGTTCTATTAATCTCCACAATTGATCTTGTAGACGATAAAGGTCTTCGTTGATCACTTAGAATGCAAGGGCTGCCTCCGAAAGGCTATCAACCCTTACCTCCTAACCCTCCAGAAGACAACTACCATAGAGAGCTAGAAAATCAATCCGACACTGGAAGTGTTATTGTTGCTCCATTAGATAAATTATAAGGCACTTTGGTCACGGTTGAAAATCCCACTACATCTATGTCAGTAACCTCTCTCAAACCACTTTTTATTCATTTAGACTCCCTTGGGAACATCATAGACGAAGAGGTCCCATGATTATTGGAGATAAATTTTACCGAAACATATATGGGATCCACAGAACCAATCTTTGGTGATGAGTATAGGACTCCTCTTCGTCCTAGCACCGCAGTGGATACCAATCCCACACCTTCTCGTTCTGTATGGAGGAATTCATTGGGACACGATCTCTATGAACATTTTGAATCCTTTCGACAACCCTTTCATCCTCATGACCCTCCTAGTGAAACAGGACCATCCGATCAAACCATGGATCACCCAGTGGATCATGTTATTAACGTTACTGTTACACCAGCACAAGTCCATCCTAATGCTGGACTCATCACCTCTACTCATCTACAAGGAACTTCAATTCCTACCCCAGTTTCTACAAGCTTTTACTCTACAGCTCCACATGTTCCACATGATCCTACTGGGACATCTTTTCACCCGAGAATGCAGACCCCTGCTGGACAAACAAAATTGATTGGAGGGAAACTACCATCTAACGAAACTTTACCTCCAGGATAACTACCATTATATGGTGGTCCTACCCCTCCCAGGGGACAACCCCATTTCATGCTCCTCCTGGAGGGAAACCTTTGTTTGCCATTCATACCCCGGTTGTTAATCTACCGCTGGCAGAGGGGCAACCTTCGTTTGTTAGAAACCCTTCACAATCCTGGGGAGTATCTTCAGGAGGCACTTTTATTCAACCCCACGTTGGGGGGAACTCATATCATGTCCCACTAGGAGGAGTATCAAATCATGTTCCTTCTGGAACATCTTATGGACAACCTTATCCGGGTGGCATCCCAAACACCACCTGGAGTTCTTTGGGACCACAGTCTTATCCTCCTCATGGGTCTAATGTATATCCACCTCTAGGATCTACTCCTTACCATTCTCAAGGGATAAATGTTTATCCTCCTCATGGGAAAGAAAATCACCCAGCCTATAATGCTCAGAACCCACTGGGTTATGAAAATATTTCTCATCCATCATTGAATCCTGTTTATCCTGGCCAACAACAACCATCTGTAGGAGGGCCTACTGGTTACAACTATCCACCTAACCTAGTTTATGGTCCTAGTGGTGTTCCTATACTGCACCAGTATCATCCAAAAATTAAATGACAACTACCTTTCCTTGCGGATCTGGATCTCCCATACTTGTCTCGGTTAACTAATGATCATATTTTTCATTCACCGGTTTGGCCAATCATTCCAACTAAACTTCCTTCTGATATTCTGAAATTTGACAAAAAAATCTGGCGAAGATCTAAACAACCATGTGATGACTTTCCATTTGTGGTGTTCATCAAACTCCCTCATGGATGATTTTGTATGTTTAGGTCTTTACCAACGAACACTTACAGGCTCGACAACAAAGTGGTATATTGAACTACCATGTGCTTCTTTTCATGATTTCAATTCCCTTTCCATGTCTTTCCTCATGCACTTTCAACTGCCTATTCGCTACGAGATGGGTACTGAACTCTTGACCTCCCTTTGTCAAACTAACTCCGTGCATATCTCTGACCATATTCATGAGTGGAGGTGATGACGAAGGATGATCACGACAATCATTCCTGACATATTATTGGTGGAATGGTTTACTAAATCATTTTTACCCCCGATCACTCATGATGTCACTATGGGTGGTGTGGTCGTAGAGGAACAAGCCATTGCTTGGGCTCAGTATTTAGATTTGTTTTATTCACAATATGGTACTTTGTATGATTTTCTTTCGAATTCCACTCGAGATAATAACGATCCATCTAATCCATCATCATCATCTCATGCGGATGGCATTATCGGTTCCGTCAACACTCAATCTACTTCCCAATCACTCACACTCTCCTCTACCTCCCCCCAAACTCAGATCTCTGAGGTGAATGTAGTTCAATATGCACCTTCACAACAATCTGGGGGTAAGAAGAATACAAAGAATAAATCAAAAAATAACAATGAACAACCAAAAAATCAAACTCAAAAACCTGCTACCGAAAAGAAAACACAATGGAAACTGAAATTCTCGTGTATCATTTGTGGTGACAATCACTACACTCGAGACTGTCCACTTCGCAATGAAGTGGCCAAAATTTTCCAAGAAAGTCACAACCCACTGTGCTTACTCATCCTTTTCCACAAAAACAATCCATGGTTTCTCAAACCTCCTCTCCTGGGGGGAGTTCCAGCCATCCTACTGATGAGGCCTGGTCGAGTGAACATACTTATATGTTTAATGGTATTAATTTGACCACTCTCTCTAAGACATACGACACACTAGGTAACCCTGACAAAGGAAAAGACATTAACAGTACCGATACTTTACCAGATCCATCACCATCCTCCGTTAGTCTTCCATTGGTTAATCCTCCATCTAGACCACCTCAGATTGAGAAACCGATGTTTGACTCTATATTACGCCCTTCTAAGAGAACTATCCACAAAGCTACCTTTAATCCTAGTTCATGTGCCGCCCAAAAATATAACATTGTTGAAGATTTGGCTCAAGCACCATGTGCTATGTCTGCGTTAGAAGTTCTACAACACTTCCCCAGTCAACGTAGAACATTATTGGCCTCTATTGGCGCTATTGATCCTGAGTCGTCCAACCATATCATGTTTAACCTGGACAATTATACGTCTCGACTCTCCCACCAACTTTCTTTTCAAGTTGATGATGTTGTTCACAATCAACCAATCCACCGAACCATTTTGGATGAGGGAGCCTCAACTTGTGTCATGTCTTTAGCGTGTTGGAAAGGTTTAAAATCACCCACACTCAAAAAATCCCCAATGATGTTACGCACCTTTGATGGGAGAGGTTTTCATCCACATGGGATTTTACAGTCCTTGCCCATCCAATTGGGTGGAAAAACTGTTACTGTTGATGTCAAAGTGGTCAATGCTCCCCTCGATTATAACTTGTTACTTGGAAGAAGTTGGTTTTATGCTATGACTGTCGTTACCTCATCGGTCTTTCGATGTGTACAATTTCCTCATCAAGGAAAAAATGTCACTATTGATCAGTTGGATTTCTGCACGACCGATGCTCACACTCTTGCTACCAACAATATTCCTTTCTTGGGAGACCACAAGATCACATATGAAAGTGTTGGTGTTGGCTTACTAAAAGATTCTAGCCTCATGGGTACCTTCCCTACACCACTTCCACCGACTACACATCATATTTCGACTATCGATATGATTTCGACCGCGGCTTATCAATCTTTGGAATCATCTGAACCTTGGATTGTACCTAGTCCGTTGGAATTTTATGCTCTAGGTGACACCGTTCCACTTAGTCCAGCCGAAACATCATACGTTTCTATCCAATCCATTTCTCCCTCGTCGAATGACCAACATCTATTGGCGCCTGACATTTCCTCGATGAAGTCATGGTTGAGTTCCTTGTCGTTTGCAATCAATTACATTTCCCCAACTTTTCCCTCAGGATGAATCTATCATGGAAATGTTAAGCATTGACGAGCTACCCTGGGATGATAACCATCAACGATCCTTTTTTCTTCCCCCTCATGAGGAAATTTGGGAAGATATACACTCTATCTCCCCTCCTGATGTTGATTTTCCATCATCTTCCATGATTTCAACTTTCGATGATTTGGATATGGTAGTGGACATGGTGATTTCTTTGGTAGGGTTATTGGAGCCTGATCTCCTTACCCCTATCGCGACCCTTGACATGTGTTCCTTCCAGAGTGATTCTCTTCCATCTAGCGAATATTTCTTGGAATCCATGACCGAGTTTTGTCCCTTGACATGGTATCCTTCCAGAGTGTTATCCTCTTGGAATCCATGATCAAGAAGAAGCCACGAGCATAGTTTCTATTCTTTGTGGAAAGCTCATAAAAAAATGAAACAGAGGCCACGAGCATAGTTTTCCTTTCTGTAGCAAGCTCGTTAAAAAATGAAACAAAAATCTGGGGATCGAACCCAAAACCCTGAGCATAGTTCTTTTCCTATGTCAAGCTCGTTTAAAAATGAAATAGTCACCTCTCTTGAACCTTCTTTTCATCCACCCTTCTCCTTTTTCTCATCTAGTAGAGAAATTGGTGACAACCTCAAAGTCGGTGAATGAATTGAAGCTTGGAGGGCATGTCTCCAGCCTTTGATGATCATTATGGATTTAAGCCACTATCTTTCAAGCTGGGGGCATACCGAGATTAGTCATTGTTCTTTCTCGTGCTCGTAAATACATGAGAATGCATCCGGGTAAACTTTTATATCTTTTTCGGACCTGTATGGATACACGAAAAAGGAACCCCTTGGAGTCTTCTTTAAGCTCTTTTCAGACTCTTGAAACATGAAAAGATTGTCAAGTGATCTTGCTTCCTTTCCCACTCATTAAAAGGTTTGAAATGGCATCTTTCAAGTGATAATTTATCTCTTTTTCGGCCTCGCGAGACTAACATTATGAAAAAGGACAACATTGGAGTCATCTTTAAGTTCTTTTCAGACTCTCTAAACATGAAAAGATTGTCGAGCGACCATGTTCTCTTCACACTCATTAAAGTATTTGAAGAAAACATCTGTTGAGTGATAGTTTATCTCTTTTTCGGTCTCATCAGAATACTTTACAAAAAATGAACTGAGAAAATTCTCTTTTAAGCGTTTTTTCAGACTCTATAATCATGAAAAACCTTCAAGTTTTCTATCTTCGGACTCGTTAAACAAACATCGATAGGACCATATGGGATCAAACCCTTACTTATTCCAGTTCATTAAACAAAGGGAGAGGAATTTACCGAAGGTGAGTTATATCGAGCATGTGTTACCCTCCTTGAGCTCATTAAATTAAAAAGAGGTACTCGTCTATCTCGATGGGGGAAAAAATTGAAGGAATCAAGCCAAGCAGTTTTTGAGAACATTACCAAGTAACTCTTAGAGTTACCCTTGAACACAACACTTTGTCTCTGCACACATCTTAATCCACTGAACCTCTGCACTGAACCAATCCTCTGAGTTTTTCTTACTCCTTTGGGTCACTCGATGAAAGTCATAGTATCCACTGCATTATCGTGTTTTGGTCCTTGTCATGTTTCTGTTGTTGTGCCTCAGTGTTCAAGGGAAGTATCCACCTCGAGAGTCAAACATCATAAATATCTTGTCTCAATACCCATGTCATTCCATGTTTATTTGATCTACCAATTACATCTATGTGTCTGTTTCATGTCGTTGATGGGGGATACATTAAGGCCCTCCTTTGATGAGTCTATTCGTGTCGGCTTCAACACATTATCAAGCAACTAGACTTAGAAACCAATTAGTACTTTGGGACATACATGCCTCAATGGAAGGCCTCCTCACGTTCGACAGTGGGTTTACATCATTGACCTCTGATCGGATGATTCCACAAATGTTCAACTTCATCTTATCCATTCACATTCATTGGAATGTACTAGAGTACCTTGGGAATCATCGACATCAATGGTGATCTCCCTTGCGCTTGTTAACGGTGTTATCACTGAAATTTCGTCTACACAGGGTGACAAGAACTCCGCATCATCAACATAACAATGAAGTGATTCATGGCACAGAATTAAGTTTACAGCATTCCAGAAGGGTCAAAAACTATACAGAAATTGAAAGACACTTCACATCAGTAAGGTGCGCGCGTATGCGCGGGAAAAGAACGTGTGGTGCGCGCTTAAGCGCCCGATGCGCGACTGTCCACATAAAAAGCCGTGCACCTGCTAATACGGCACATTAAATGCTTAAGTCAGCCTCCCGACCGCCAATAGACCTTCGCCCGAAATGATTTGACATCCAGATCAGGGTCGGTCCTGCGAAAGCGGCGAATTAATGGCTTAAACAAACCCTAAACAACACCTTGTTTACACCGGAAGCTAATTTCGTGACCACTTGGAAAATGTTATAAATAGCAGTGAAGGCTCATTGTTTCAGCAGAGAATTCCATGCAAAGTTATGCTGTCCAGATTCAGAGCTCAGTCCTCTTGACAAGCCA
>JZKD02S0240364.1:269521-296540 GCA_000966675.3 Picea glauca | reverse complement strand
CAAGCCATCAGTCTACAGCCAGCTTCAGAGTTCTTTCACCGTTCCATTTCCGCTCTACTTGTTTTGTAAGGAAATCACAATCTTGAGAGATTTGAAGGACCTTCCGTTGGAGGGAGGGGGAATCTTTATCCCTACCCTCAGCGTGTACTTTGGTTTCCCTAAATAGATCAATCCTGGAACCATTGTGGACTTCCTTGTCTCATGTTTGATATTTCTGTTTATTTCCAAATTGTTATTTGCTTCACAGCTGTTAGATTAGATTGTTTTCTATTTTGATTTTCTGCTTTTTATTAACACCCTTGCTGCTATAGATGTTCTGCCTTGGTGAACCCTGCAAGGCATGCACAGCGGTCTCTATTTTGCTCATCTGCTGACAGATTGACTGAGAATAAACGGTTTACATCATTGACCAGCAATCAAGTGGTTTATGCCATGTTCGACATCAGGACATCTATTCTCATGGTTAGATTTGTACTACATCGGGATCAATAAGAAGACCCTGGGATGAGTGATCACTCTGATATGTACTTTGACTAGGTTGCGACGGAGTTTCTCTTGAACAATGACACATATACTGTCACATAGATCCACTTTGTATTGGTCGTGGCTATGTCTTATCATCTCATATATCCACTGTGTATTCTTCATGGCTATGATCAGTTTAGGTCATGGGAGTATAGATCCATAGTGTATCTTTGGTGGCTATCCCTTTTATCAATATAATTATGGATCCACAGTGTATTTTATGGCGGCCATATCTTGCAAGTCTTTATCACCCAAGCATAGGTATGCCTGCCTTGGGTTTGAAACATGTTCTAATATTTGTTAGATGTTTGTGTGAAACTTCTACTAGGTTCTCCGAGTCACAACCTTGCTTTAAAGATTTGTAAAGTGTTTCGACCATCATTCTCTCTTCTTAACTCACACTTTAGGGGGCATTCTGTTACACATGAAATTTTCACACCTAGGTACCTTGTCCTAAGTGTCGTAAAGTGTCATATAAGTGTCTCATATACCTTGACACCATAGAATAACCTATGTCACAATCCCTAGTCAATGTGGAGGAGGGATATATTACATGAAGGCCAAATTACCAAGTGCACATGAATTATTATTAATATTCATGAAAAAGAAAGTAATTAAGTGTGATGATCCACCTCACATTTGGTTTCCTATTTTTTAGGGAAGGTGGAGGATCTCATGGATGGTTGAAATATTTCCTCCTTAAAATCCTTGAGATATATTTCCTCCCCAAAATCCTAAAGAGATATTTTCTCCCTAAATATCTTAGGTATCCCTTTCTTAGTGGATCTGATGAGAGATTCTCTCCATGGTGGTTAAGTCTCCAAATCTTATATAATGAGGGATTTCCATGGAGTAGGGAGAAGGGAGATTGAGAATTATACCAAAATTATGATCTCATGAGTGGTATTGGAACATCAACATTCTGCGTGTGCACTGTTTAAGCAAGGGTTTGGACAAGGGGAACTTGATGATACCGTTGCACTCACATCTATGGTTGTAAGTTTTCTTCATTGTTGTTCTCATTAATATAATATGCTTGGCCTGTTTCTTTAAAATCTATGTTTGATCTCACATGAATTTGTCTCTAATAGATAGATCTATTTCGAGCTAATCTCAGTAGAGTAGGAAGCTGGTTGTATCTTTGTTTGTCTACAGGGCTTATCGAGGAGTTTAAGATTGGATCTCAACTTGGACTGTGTAGGGACAAGCATCGATAAAAAGGTACTTCTTTTATCCTTCCTCCTCACACATTAGTTAATATAGATCTAAAAGGAAGTCAGTGTCCATGTTAAGCACCTTCTTTCTTAAAAGTTAAGAGTCTAGCTTTGAAGAGGAGATCTACCTGTCCCCAGGGAGATTTTCCTTCAACAGAGTTTTCTGTATACAAGTTGGTGCTTGTATAAATCTAGTTGGTGCTGGAATATTTAGGGAGTTGGTGCTTAGTTCTAGTCGGTGCTAGAGAAACCAAAGAGTTGGTGTTCTCAAACAAGTTGGTGCTTGTATAAGTGGAAGTAGGTGCTGGAACACTCAGGGAGTTGGTGCTTCCTTCTAGTCGGTGCTAGAGAAACCAGAGAGTTGGTGCTCTCAACAAGTTGGAGCTTATAAAATAGAGGTAGTAGCCTCACTTTGATTTGGTGCTCAAACATAGATGATGTACAAAACTTAAAAGGCTGCCTCTCATTTCGAAGAAGAAGAGGTTTTCTCCCTTTATAGGTTTCCTCGTGAAAATCTGTCTCTGTGTATATCTTATGTGTGGTTGATGCTCATTATTTATGTTTTCCATATGTTGTATAATATTGATGATCACTTGAATAAATATTAAGAATGGTTTAATAGACTTAAAATTGTTTAAGCACAATAACAATTGATTCACCCCCCCTCTCAATTGTCTTAGTAATTTCAACAATTGGTATCAGAGCTGGTTCCTTTTATTTAAAGGTAGATCTGTAATCTTAAACATGACAAGTCATGAAGGGACTTCAGCGAGTAAGCCTCCTCTATTTGATGGAACAAAATTTACCTTTTGGAAGGTTAGAATGAGAACATACCTAATGGCCTTAGGTGATGATGTTTGGGATGTAGTAGAGACTGGATATACAAAGCCTATTGTGTTGTCTTCCAAGGATGATAAGTTAGAATTTATCTTTAATGTTAAGGGAATGAATGTTATCTTGAATGGACTTGAAGAAGACAATTTTTTAAAAGTGATGCATATTTAAACTTCCAAAGAAATGTGGGATAAACTATTAGCAGCTATGAAGGAAATGAGAAAGTAAAAGATGCCAAACTTCAAACATTTAGGTTGAAGTTTGAAAAACTAAAGATGAATGAAGATGAAACAGTTAACAAGTATTTTTTAAGAGTTGAAGAACTTGTGAATTCCATGAAGGGTCTTGGTGAGAAGATTGAAGAATCAATTTTAGTTCAAAAGATTTTAAGATCTTTGCTTGATAAATTTAATCCAAAAGTCTCTGCAATATAAGAACTAAATGATCTTAAAACTCTGTCCATTGATCAACTCCTAGGAACTTTAACTGCATATGAAATGAGAATCAACAAAGAGAAATCCATTACTACAGAAGCATATTTTAAAGCAGACAAGAATACTGATTCAGATTTAGATGATATTGAGGCAAAATTTGTGAGAAGGTTAAAGAAAGGATCAAGAAAATATCAAGGCAAGATTCCCTTCAAATGTTTTAACTATAGTAAGATAGGTCATTTTGCATCTAACTGTCCCCATCAAAAAAAGGACTAGAACTCTGATGATGAAAAGAAGTACAAATTCAAGAAATATAGTAAAAAGAAAAGTTTGTGTGCAAATAATGACAATTCCTCAGAAGACATAGATAGTGATTCATCATGTGAAGACAAAGTGAATGATTTTATGCTTATGTCTATGGGAGATCTTGATGATGAGCACACAGGAGGTGAAATGGATGATGAAGAAGCTGTGGTGGATATGGAAGGTGAATTAATCAATGCTTTGGAAGAAATTGATAGACTTAGATGTAAGAAGAGAAAACAAAAACAGTTGTTGATGCAGTTTAAAATGAATGGTGAAAAACCTGATGAAAATTTTTCTCTACTAAAAGTGGAGTTAGAAGAGGCAATGAAAATAGAAGACATACTGAAACAACAATTTTCAGGGAAGAAATCGAGGTGTGAAGCCTTAGAAGTAGAGATAGTAAAAATCAGAAAAGAAATGGAGAAGTTTAAGGCATTGTATCATCAAAATTTGCCAAGTATTAAAGCTTCAGAAGAATTAACTTTCATTCTAAATCAGTAAAGGAATCCAAAGTTGAAAGCCATATTGGGCTATGAAGAAGGATCAAGTAGTGATCATTCAAGTAATACAGAACCCATCAAGTTTTTCAAAACTACAATCATTGACAACAACCACTCTGCAGAAACAAAGAAAGAAAATCAGCCACCAAGAAGGAATGAAATAAAAAGTATGATAATCGAATCTGTAGATCAAAGAAATAACACAAACACATTTTTTGATCAAAGAAATCATCAACATGGAAGAAATCGACTATAGCCTTTTTCTAGGTACAATTTTTTTTCTATGGTTATTGTTTTTTCTGTTCTAACTTTGGTCACAAAGTTGTAAACTGTTCTTTAAGATCTAGATATTTGAAATCAAGATACTCAAGGAATAATTATCTGCCACAACAAATATTGAGATAGCCAAGAAACAAATGACCACATACTATAAATCATGTGATGGATGGAGGAAGGAAGCAGGTGAAACATAACAATAGTTATGAGCATAAAAATTGTTATGATCTATTATTCAGTGAACCAAAATGTTACATCTGTCATAACTATGGACATAAATCTGCAGATTTTCGCTTAAGGAATTAAAATCCAGATTTGATCCCCACTACTAAAAATGTCAAGGTTTGGAAGAAGAAAGAAGATGACAAGTGTGGACTAGTGTTATCAGCCCAAAGACAAAAGAATCCCTAGTATATTGACAATGGATGTTCCAAACATATTACTGGAGACAAAAGTAATTTTCTAACTCTAAGTGAAAGCAAATCAGGGAATGTAATTTTTGGAAATGATGCACCAGGAAAAATAAAAGGTAAAGGAATGATAAGTTTGAGTAATGGAAAAGGGAAAGCTCAATATGTGTTGTTTGTAGAAGTTATAAAACATAATATTCTTAGTTTCATTCAAGTCTGTGACCGAGGATGTGAAGTCATTTTGTACCTCTAAAGACTGTAGAATAAAATCTTTGAATTCAGGACAACTAGTTGACAAAGGGATAAGAACAGAAAACAATCTCTATGTGTTAAAAAAAGAAAAAGAAGAATGCCACTTAAGCAAGTATGATGAAAGTTGGTTGTGGCATAGGAGACTTGGACACCTAAATTTTGATCATTTAATCAAGCTCAGAAACAATTGGGCAGTAAAATATCTTCCAAAGATATCAAATCCATACAACTCTATTTGTCAACCCTGCAAGATAGGAAAGCTTACTCGCACTTAGTTCAAATCTAAAATATTTCCTTCAATAGAAAAACCTCTCCAGTTAGTACATATGGATTTATGTGGACCATCAAGGAAAGAAGGTACAGGAAAAGAAAAATATTTTATGTTGATTATTGATGATTATTCAAGACTAACATGGGTTGCATTTTTGAAAGAAAAATCTTAAGCATTTGAAAAATTCAAAGTGTGTAAGGCTCTAACTGATAATCAAACAGGAAAAATATTCAAGGCAGTAAGGTCTGATAGGGGAGGAGATTTTATCTCATGGAACTTCAAAGAGTTCTATGATAAACATGGAATCAAAAGGGAGTACACAATTCCAAGGACTCCACAACAAAATGGAGTTGTTGAGAGGCAGAATAGATCAGTACAACAAATGGAAAGATCAATGATGAATGAAAGGAACATACCTCAGACAAATTGGGTGGACTCAATTCATACAATTGTTCATATCCTTAACAAATCACATCTCAGACCACGCAGTAACAAAACTCCTTATGAACTATGGTTTGGAAGACCTACTTCAATCAAGCATTTTAAAGTCTTTGGGAGTAAATGTTATATTAAGAATAATGATGAAAATATTGGCAAATATGATGACAAGGCTGATGAAGGTATCTTCTTGGGTTATGCTACAAACAGTAAAGGGTACATACATTACAATAAGAGGCTGCATAAACTAGTTGATTGTGTAGACATAAAAGTTGATGAAGAAATCTCGGTCAGAAATGTAAGCAGTGTTGAACCAAGAACAAAAGGTATAGTTGAAGATGAAGATGAATAGGTCCAAGGATCAGAAAGAGAAGAATATGAATCAAATGAAGTTACAAATACTCAGGATGACATAAATCGATAGAAAGAAATAAACTCACCTCTCATAATTGTTAGAAAGAATCATCCTGAAAATCAAATAATTGGAGATATAAATAAAGGAGTTCAGACAAGAAGGAATTTGAATAAAGACTCATAACAATCTCATGTTTCTTTTTTATCTATGATTGAACCTAAATTTTTTTATGAAGCCAGCCAACATGATGATTGGATTAGAGCTATGAATGAATAGCTTGATCAGATTGAGAAGAACAATACTTGGGAGCTTGTTCCTAGACCCAAAGATAAGAATATAATAGGTTAGAAATGGGTGTTCAAGAATAAAATGAATGAAAAAGGACAAGTTGTTATAAATAAAGCTAGATTGGTCTGTAAAGGGTATGCACAAGTTGAAGGTTAGGAATTTGATGAAAATTTTGCACCAGTGGAAAGATTGGAGGCCATCAGAATGTTCCTTGCATATTCATGTCATAATAACTTTAAAGTGTATCAGATGGATGTTAAGTCATCTTTTCTTAATAGAGATCTAGAGGAAGAAGTATATATGGAGAAACCTGAAGGATTCTCATTGACAGATAATCCTAATTATGTTTGCAAGTTGAAGAAGGCCTTATATGGATTGAAACAAGAACCACGAGCTTGGTATTATAGACTGGACAAATTTTTACAAGACAAAGGGTTCAAGAAAGGTATTGTTGACAACAATCTCTACATTAAGTTTGAAGGTGATAATTTACTAGTTGTTTTGGTTTATGTAGATGATATTATTTTTGGTTGTACTAATGAATCATCTGTCCAGTGGTTTGCTAACTCTATGCCAACAGAGTTTGAGATGTCCATGATAGGAGAACTGTCATATTTTCTTGGTTTACAAGTAAATCAGAGTTCTGCATGAATATTTATCTCTCAAGAAAAATATGTGAAAGAGATGTTGAAGAAATTTCAGATGGAGGATTCCTCTCTTGTTAGTACACCTATGGTGGTTGGTTGCAAGCTCAGTAAAGATGTTATGTCACTCGATGTTGATCAAAGGACATACCGATCAATGATAGGCAATCTTCTATACATCATAGCTTCCCATCCTGATATAATGCAAGTTGTTGGAATGGTAGGTCGCTATCAGTCTACTCCTAAACAAATTCATCTAGTATCAGTAACAAGGATATTAAAGTACTTGAAAGGCACAATGAATTACGGTCTATGGTATCCCGGAAATCAAAATTTTTAGTTAACTTCTTATTCAGATGATGATTGGGAAAACTGTGTTGATGAGAGAAAAAGCACCAGTGGAGGAGAATTCTTTATGGGTGACTTATTAGTAGCATGGCTTAGTAAAAAGCAAGGATCCATTTCATTATCAACTACAGAGGAAGAATACATTGTTGTTGCTACTTGCTGCACACAAATTTTATGAATGATACAAACTCTTGCAGATTTGAAGGTAAATTACATTGATCCCATTCCGCTTCATCGTGATAACACCAGTGCCATCAATATCTCTAAGAATCTTATACTTCATTCAAAATATAAGAACATACCAATAAAATACTAGTTTCTCAGAGAACAAGTTACAAACAGAATTGTTCAAGTGAATTATATTCCTTCCACATAACAGATAGCTGATATCTTTACTAAACCTTTAACAACGACCCCTTTTGTATATCTTCGTCAAAAGTTGGGGGTTATAACTTCTTTCATCTAATCTGTTCACCTGATCAGGGGGAGTATTTATTGAATAATTGTTGTATTTCTAAGCTGCTCATAGTTGACAGGGGGAGTATGTATCATAACAACTTAGGGGGAGTGTGTTTCTTCTTTGACATTGATGTCAAAGGGGGAGAAAGTGTGGTAATTTCAAGGATGCTACAGTGGTGGTAATTTCAAGGATGATACAGTGGTATAGTTGCATGTTTTTCAAGGAGTTGCCATCAATGCCAAAGGGGGAGATTGTTGGCATGTTTTTAGACAGAGGAAAAGTATGCGTGTTTGTCATTGATGGCGAATATCAACATGATCAGTAGCGTAGATGCGTGTTTGTCATTGATGGCGAAGATCAACACGATCAATAGCGTAGTGATAAGGGCAAGATCAACAGTGTAAGCTTAGAAGGAGGAAAACAATCAAAGAACGACAAAGGTTTCGTTTCATAGTTTCACATATTGGGAAATCCAAAGGAAAGAGATTCGAACTCACAATATGAGAAATTGCGATAACAATCCTGACTGTTGGAGTCATAGGACATGTGGAAAGCGATTGTAATTTCGCTAACTTGCACATTGGAGGAGTCAACAGATCATGGTGTGGGAACTCGCGATATGCGAGATCATGAAAATATCTGGACCACTGAATCATCGAGATCATGGACCGTTGATCAGGCATGACGAAGGCCCGTGAAGTTGCAAAATCATGATAAGATCTTGACCGTTGATCCAAGAGGGACATATGGCGAAAGATCATGGTTTCGCTGACTGGAAAGTCAAAGGAGCGAAGTGCTCATTTGATTGGAAAGTGGTAATATCTCTTGGTCACATTGTCGAGAGATGGAGAGTAGAGATAGAGAATCCAATCTCTATTTCGTAGTTCATGACATGGAGAGTCAAGAGGACTCATCATAGAATACTCAAGATGCGAAAGTGTGAAATGGATTTTCGAATAAGGTTGTGGTCACAACCAATGGTTACATCTGTGGAAGATGGAGGAAGAAGATAATAGTGTTAAGCTCCATCTCGGAATCTCGGTGATCGTGACTTGGAGTATCGAGACCCTTCATCATAGGAATCGTGATAAGATCTGGACCGTCGGATAATTGGAGATCTCAACCGTTGATCAGGCTTGATAAAGTTCATAAGTTCACGAAATACGAAGCACCTTTTGGCACAGCCTGTGGTCACCAGTGGTGGTCATGTGAGGGGAATAAGCTAGCGGTTCTAAGCTCCATTTCGGAGTTTCAGTGATCACGACTTGGAGTGTCGATACCCTTCATCACAGGAATGCTGAGAAGGGAAATCGTGAAATTCAAATTTTGTTTAGTGCTTGGTCACAACTAGTGGGAATATGAGATAAATGTGAAATCCTATGGATTTAATCCAATGGTACTGGTTAATTGGAAACTTGATCTAAGGGTTATTGTTTCACCTCCTAGGTAATCGGTCAGTTACGATTCCATTAGCAGAACTGGATCATGATTCTTGGATGGTTGGTGATTCAGTTGTTGATGCGTTTTATTGGAGATTCAAGGTGTAACTGAATAGGTGGTAAGGATAAAATGGAGAAGCAATGACTATGGAATGTTGGTCATTCTGAATGAAAAATGAGTGGTACTGTAAGAAAGGGAAAATTATAGTATGTGCAGTGTGAGATCGACAGTATGCACAGTGTGAGATAAAAATCAGAGATGAGTAATAGATGAGAAATAGACAGAAGCAAGACAAGAATTGCAGAACAACTTGAAGAAGAGAAGAATTACAGAACATACAGGGGAAGAGAAGAATTGCAGAACAGTTAGAAGCAGACCAGATTTATAGAACAAAGAAGAAGTGGTAGGAATCGATTTATCTGTGTTGTTGGTTATTCAATCATTTATTTATAATCAGGGAGGTAGGGTGGTGCTAGGGAGGACTGTGGTCCTTTGATATTCGAGTTGATGCTTGAATATTGGGAGTTGTAAATTCTATCTAGTTGTGGCTAGAAAACAGGGTGGCAAGGTGGTGCTTGGGAAAACACAGAGTTTTTTGTATACAAGTTGGTGCTTGTATAAATCCAGTTGGTGCTGGAATATTTAGGGAGTTGGTGCTTCCTTCTAGTCGGTGCTAGAGAAACCAGAGAGTTGGTTCTCTCAAACAAGTTGGTGCTTGTATAAATGGAAGTAGGTGCTTCCATCCAGTCGGTGTTGGAACACTCAGGGAGTTGGTGTTTCTTTCTAGTCAGTGCTAGAGAAACCAGAGAGTTGGTGCTCTCAACAAGTTGGAGCTTGTAAAATAGAGGTAGTAGCCTCACTTTGAGTTGGTGCTCAAACATAGATGATGTACAAAACTTAAAAGACTACCTATCATTTCGAAGAAGAAGAGTTTTTCTCCCTTTATGGGTTTCCTCGTGAAAATTTGTCTCTGTGTATATCTTATGTGTGACTGATGATCATTATTTATGTTGTCCATATGTCGTATAATATTGATGATCACTTGAAGAAATATTAAGAATGGCTTAATAGACTTAAAATTGTTTAAGCACAATAACAACTGATTCACCCCCCCTCTTAGTTGTCTTAGTAATTTCAACAACGTATATTGCGTGTTGTGATGATAACACTTACCAAAGTAATTTATGAAATAAACTTAACATTGTGTTACTCTTAGCACATAAAATCATATATATACTTTCATTGCAAATTCAAGAACTTATAAACTAACTTAATCTTGAGAAGAAATAGAGAGAATATATTTTGAAGTGTTTGAACACAAAACAAAACTCAAAAATATACAACCACACAAATACTTAATATATTACCAACATGAATACTTCACAGGGTTATATAATACGAAAATATGTCGAGCTTTAGCTCCAACTACTTTTGCAGACTTACAAAAAATATAGAGCTTGTGATCTCAGACTTCCCCGACTACCCTCATAGTTGTTGTTGTTTCTAACTATCAACAAAATCTCTATGTATGTGTGTATCAACTCTTTAGAGACTCAATAATAAATAGATTAAGACGAAGACTTCATGTAGAAAATAACTAACTCAAACATTTACGACGACAATATCTTTGATTGACTCTATCTGCATAACAAATATCGAGAAAGATAAAATATTATCTCATTTAATATCTCTCCTTCTAACACTCCTCCTTTCCATGATTGTCTGAATAACTATCCATATTTCCGTGACAGATCAATTCGACATAAGTGTAAATCTCATGACTTGTAATTAATATTTCCAACACTCCACCCTAATTATAAGTAGGTGGGATTACAAAATACAAAATTTACATCAAAAACTTAAATTGACATGAACTATCAAATATTTGTGATTGCATTGACTCCTGGAAAACTACGCAGTTTCTAAAATGCATCTCTTGATAAAGATTTTGTAAATATATCTGCAATTTGTTTTTTAGACATGCAAAATTATAAACAAATTTCTTTGTTATTCACCAATTCCTTGATAAAATGATACCTTATATCAATGTGCTTGGTTTTATTATGAAACACATGATTCTTGGATCGTGCGATGGTGGAATTGTTGTCACATAACACTGTAGTTGGTTCATGTTGTTCCTGCAAGAAATATTTTAACATTATTCTTATCCAAATAGCTTAACAATTTGTGCTTGTAGTTGTGATGTACTCAACTCCAGCTAAAGAAAGAGTCACAATGGGATAATTCCTTGATTCCCATGACACTACACCTATTCCAAAATAAAATGTGTACCCAGAGGTACTTTTCCTATTATCTATGCTTCCTCCATAATCACTGTCAGTGTATCCAATAAGTCTAAAATCTTCTGAAGTAGAATACAAAATGCCAAAGTGTTTTGTTCCATTCACATATCTCATAGTTTTTTTTCGTGACTTCCAATGGGATTCTTTTGGAGTTTCCATGAACCTTGAAATCAGACTCACTCCATACATAATATCATTTCTTGTTCCTGTTAGATACATAAGTTTTCCTACCAACCTCTTAAATAGTGTGGGATCCACTTTGGATCCTTCATCTTCCTTGCTTAACTTCAATCTTGTTACGATAGGTGTTGGCGTTGCTTTGGAATTTTTCATGTTGAATCTTTTCAAGATTCATGTGCATATTTAGATTTTTAAATGAATATAGCAGCTTTGGACTTGTGAACTTCAATGCCCAAAAAATATCTCACAAGCCCAAAACTAATCATTTAAAACTCATGCTTCATGTTTGAATTAAATTCTCCTCTGCCAAAATCACCTGTAAAAGTCAAATCATCTACATAAATGAAAACAAATAACATATTACCTTCCTCATTTTCTTTGATGTACAGAGTTGGATCACAATCACTTTTTTGAAATCCATTTTGAGTGAGATAGGAATCTATCCAACCGTACCAAGCTCTAGGAGCTTGTATGCTTTTGTTTCTTCAGAGTACCCAACAAATATACATTTTTTCCCTTTGTTATCTAACTTCTTTCTCAACTCATCTGGAACATGTGCGTATATGACACAACCAAAAACTTTTAAGTGCACAACATTATGCTTCATACTTTTCCAAGCTTCTTGAGGAACTTTGTTTTTCACACTCTTTGTTGGAAATATTTTCACGATGTACACCACAGTTGCTACTGCCTCATCCCAATACTCATTTGAAAAATTTTTGGCTGCCAACATATTGCACACCATCTCCATGATGGTTCGATTCTTCCTCTCTATGACACCATTCTGTTGTGGTGTATACCACGCAGTGAGTTGCTTGTAAATGCCATGAAATTTACAAAAGTTTTGAAAATCTCTTGAAACATATTCACCACCTCTGTCAGTTCTTAGAACCTTGATGTAATAACCACTTTTCTTCTCCACAAGTGATTTGAATTGCTGAAAACAACCAAATGCATTAGATTTATGTTTTAGAAAGTAAATTCATGTTTTTCTTGAGAATAATCAATAAATGTAAGAAAATAGGTGTTACCTCCTATAGATGGTGTTTGCATTGGTCCACAAATATCTGAATGTACAATTTCTAGTGGAGTTTTTCTCTATATGATTTGCCAACTAGAAATGACTCTCTATGTTTCTTTCCAAAGATGCAACCTTCACATATTTTTTCTGGTTTTTCAATCAATGGAAAACCTTTCACCATATCCTTTGTATGTAGCAACTTCAGACCTCAAAATTTTAAATGTCCAAATCTAAAATTCCACAGCCAAGAATCATCCTGCACTTCATATTGGAATGTTTCCTCTAACTCTGTGAAACTATCTTCTTCTTTCTCAGAACTTCGTGCACAACCTTTTTCCTTCCTTATATTTGCACACACCTACTTCTTCACTTTATGCTTTGAATGTTGTGTCAGAGTTCACATATTTTCCTTCATAGATGACTTGCGTTGTTTTTCTCTTCATGGTTGGTTTCAATGTCAATGCAAACATTGTTTTGCTTGTCATCTGAATTCTTTTGATAAATTGATTGCTTGGATATCTATCAAAAATCACACAACGATTATCTTCCATTTAGATTCTATACCCTTTTCATAATAGTTGTCCTGTGCTCATCAAATTGTGTTTTAGTCCAGCAACATAATATACATCAGGCATGAATTTTCTATCCCTCTATTTAGTTAAAATGTTAATACTTCCTTTATCCAAGACAATGACTTGGATATCTGTTCCAAGTGTAACTTTAGTTTGGACTTACTTATCCAAACTAGAAAAAAATTCTAAGTTTCTTGTCATGTGATTACTACAGCCTGAATCTAAATACCATATGTCACATGGAATTTCTTGAGCAACATTACATTCAATTGGTGAGACCATAGGAATTGCTTCAACATGCACCATAAACATAGGACTGGAGGGAGTATTTGCACTATTTGACTAATCTTGAACTTTCTTATTTGATTATACTATCTCTTCCTACACTCATATGAATAATTTCCATACTTTTTACAATAATGGCACTCGATATTTGATTCATCATATATCTGACTACTTGACATACTATTGTTTTGATTTTGACCTCTATCACCAATATTTGTAGGACTGATACTGCTTCCACCTAAAGAATAACTCCTTCATATGCATCTAGAGTTATCTCTCCCCCTTCCTCTTCCATGAATTATAGATGACTGCATGAAAAATGTATTTTCTAATGACATATTTGAGCTATTCAATCTGTGTTCATGATTAATTAGGGATGCTTGTAGCTCATCTAGCTTGAACTAACTCAAGTCTTTGTTCTCTTCTAAAGTCACAACAAGAGTATCAAACTTAAGAGGAAGACTCCTAAGTACCTTCTCAATAACCTTACTATCCTCTATGTTTTATCCATGATAATTAATCTGATTTATTAGGCCAATAACATGGGTGTAAAAGGATTCTACTGAACCTATATATTTCATTCACATAGTTTAAAAATATGTTCTAATAATTTGTAGTTTTGAAGTATTAACTTTGTCCATACTTTCATAAGAAGTTTGTCATATGTTCCATGCCTCCTTGGCTTTATTTGTTGATGCTACTCTTGGGAGTCTTCTCTCATGCATGGCTTGATGTATGTAAATAATTTCCTTTCCATCCTTCTTCCTTTCATCTTTCAAGGCATCCTTCTCAACTTGTGTGAGTGCATTGTATGATGCCTGATTTGTTGGTTCCACATAGCCATTTTTTACTATATCCCATACATATTGACCATGAAATAATTCCTTCATGGTCAAGGATAATAACTCTTACTGTTTTCCTATAAAAGTGAGAGGTTTCATATTTGAAGTAGAAGCCATGATTTAACCTTACAACAGAGCTACCGCTCTTTGAAACTAGTCTTGAAATCTACTTTCATAAACCTACTTTGATAAACCTGCTCTGATATCAGATCTCAGATCTATAATGTGAAGACAAAATTTACACAGTTGTAAGGTACCAAATCTATTATAATAACCAAAAATAGAAATATTGCAGAGAATAACAACAAAACAACACAATAGATGAAACCACAACACCAGAATAATACCTTTGTTGATAAGAAACAATGTTCACGTGCCTCTTCGAGGGGGAAACCTCCAGCAGAGTAGTGCTCTATTACAATAATTCTCAATAAAAATATTCTCATACCCTCTACTCCTATTTATACTAAATCTATCTATCCAAAAGAAAAATCTAGAGGAAGATCATTCTAGAAGCAAAAACTTCTATTAGGTATTCTTACATTTGACTTATTCTTCCTTATTTCTAGGAATTATTAATATTCACATTTATTACATGGAAACATATTGTTCTACCTATGTGAGGGGTTAGGGAGGTTAGGTCCCTAACATGCCCTCCCCATTAAAAACAACCTTGTCCTGAAGGCTTGAGATGAGGAAATTGTTGTAGAATGGTAGCTGGCTCCCAGGTGGCATATACTGGAGTTTTATCTTTCCACTAGACTAACACTTCCTTGATGGTGCATTGGTGAAGACAACACTCACGCTGATCCAAAACTACTTGAGGATGAAACCAAATGGAGCCTTCTTCACCCAACTCAGGAAGTCTAGTTTGAGTGTGGCACTTAGTGCCATTCACCTTTTTTAAGTAGGATACATGAAAAATAGGATGGAGCTTAGAATGACTGGGAAATGCTAACTAATAGGCCACCTCTCCCACATGCTTGAGAACTATATAAGGACAATAAAATTTGGGCGCTAGTTTCTGACAATGGTCGGTCTTGAGTGAATTTTTATTATAAGGTTGTAGTCGAAGAAACACCTAGTATCATTGTTGGCACAGGGGAAAACCCAGGGTTCAATGCTACAACAAAGCACCAACAAAATCCTCACTACCGGCCCTTTCAAAAACACCTGCGAAGCATATAAATTCTCACCCGAGGTAGAGGTAGGGGTGGTTGTAGGAATCAGGTGTCTGCAACCTTAGTTGGGATACAGATCTGTGATTGTAATACTTAACAGAGCACTTAGCACCCACAATTCATCAATATTTAACCACCATATACTCCGCAGATAAAATTGAGCATCACATCATTCATTCAGATATGATGTATCTAAGCACTTATCATAGAGAGATAGATTAGATATATCAGATTCAAGCACTAAGCATATTCATATAAGTTATATCTAACATCCATATACATCATTATCACAAAGCATAAACAGATCTATCTATCTATACCAAAGCACTTAGAAAGTAAAGACATAAACACATCAACACATTGCAAAAAGAAGAGCAACACAACATATATGTGGTTCACCTCCACCTTGGGGATATTTCCACCAACTCTTCTTCTTTATTAGCTTCTTCAATAGGTTACATGCATAGAGCCTCAAAACCCTACTCCACATAGGACATGAGATCTGCACAGCTCGCTAGATCCTCCTTCCCCGAGTAGATCTAAGCACCCAACCTTCCACAACCTCTTACAATGACGTGTACTTAGCTTTTCAAGTCTCACACAATATGCACAAAGCACTTACAATCCTTCAATCACATAGATCTAGAACTTAGCCATTAGTAAATTCTCTATATGCTCACTACATCGCCTTAGCATCTATTTATACTTTACAAAATAGGCCTAAACATAGGTAAACCCATGGACCGACATCCCATATCCTTTACATAATCCCAATTCCCAAAAAGGACCCAAAAAAGGGGTTGATATCCTACGATCTCTGCTTCATCTTGCACTCCTCCTTTGACATGCTGTCGAAGTACCAAAATAGGTCAACTTGACCAAGGATCTCCCAAAACTTGGTCAAGGGCCAACATGCCCCTAACAGTCACCTATGACTCGTACCAAGTCACTTTGATCTAGGTAGTTCCACTTTGAAAGCCTCGAGCTTGGCTCGAGCTTCTCTGACTTACTACTATTCCATGGCCTCTTGTGCAGCGAACTCTTGGGTGACTACCTTGTTCACAGGTCCCTCTAGGCATTGTTTAGATGCAATGACAACCTATTCTAGTTCTTCTCCTCGACCTTTGAAATCTGTGAACAATTGGTAGGCCTTATCTTGTATAGGTTGGAGCCTCTAAGTTACTTCCATAACTCTACTCTGGATAGTGTGGATCTGTTGTTGGGCAGTGCGCTGCTCTTGGGTGCGCTTCATTCTCTCCATAGTTGACAAGGGCTTCAACTGTGCTTGTATGGTTTCGGCTTGATACTTCATCTCTTGGAGCTGCAACTCCAATGCCTTCAGTTTTGGATTCTCAGTGAGTTTCTCACAGGTATGGGTACTACGATTGGTAATTTTCTTACATTCCATATCAAGGGATTTTATTCTCTCAACTACGCTTCGATAAGTTGCTTCTCTTTGATCCCTTACATCCTGTGCATTCTCGGGCACTACGCAGAGCTCTAAGTCTGCTATGCATTGTTGTAACTGTTGGATAACTTCTGTGATATTCTCTACTTGCTACGTGACTCGATATTTTTCCTTTATTTCTATGACTATCATAGAGCGAAGTGCTCTATTGATTGCTTCTTTCACTTTGAGTTGCTCCGCGAGAAACTGTTCTTTTCCTTGTTGTATCTGTGCTTTTTCTTCATCAAACTTCACTTGGAGAGTAATATTTTCCTGTTCTACGTCTCGACGCTACTCTACAGGTACTCCTTGTACTTTCACCAAAGCCTAGGTGGCTTGTTCTGTTTCCTCTTGTGCTCATCGAAGGCGAGCTTCGACTGTCTCAACTAGTCAGTGGAGTTGGGATGACTCATCTCCCAACTCTAGTTCTTCCGATGGCAGGGGCACAATGGAGACTGTGTGGTTGGACTGAAGAGCCTGTTGTACCCCTTGGAGTTCAACTTCAATCCGATCATACATTTCTTCCTTCTTCGCTCCTTGTTTTTCTTCTATCTCTAGTGAATCATCATTCAAAGATGCTATAATGAAGTCAAATTTGTCGGAGGTGAGGATAATCTACATATTTATCATGGTGGCTTTCAATTTCTTCTAGGAAGAAGGTTTCATGGGGGAGACCTTCCTTTTCTTCAAGGGTTCAACCTCGTCTCTAGGCAGTGTTACTTCGCTTGGTCTCTGTTCAGATTCTACTTTGTCACCACCCGCTCGATCAAGTGACATGGAAGAAGTCTTCCCTAAGGTGCTGCTTAAGTTTTGGACCTCCTTATTCTTATTATGCCTGCTGGTTCTGGGTGTATTTTGTTCTTTATGAGTGTCTTTTAGGTTGTGAATATCAGATATCTCTACAGGGTTGGTGTGGATAAGGAGGTAAGTGGACCATTCCTTGGTGATATCCTCAAGGTCCTCTTCTGTGAGTTTGTAATATGACTAGAGCTTCTCTTTATGTTCATCTTCTCACGCTATAATGTATATAAAGTGTCGATCTGCATTGAACTTCATTAGTGGTCGAAACCTCTGTAAGGTGTCCAGGGTCATGTGAGGCTCAATTTAGATGGCTCACTTTAGTTGCAGGTAGTATGTATGGAACACATCATTTGACTGCCACTATTTTTTTATATCAGCTGAATACTACAGGGTAGAGAACTTCGCGACAAGCGGCTTGAACAACTCTATGTTGAGGAAGGTCGCTCCTTCTAGCATCTCCCAGGAAACAAATGCAATGAGGAGCAGGAGCCAGCTGAAATGAAATTCATAGCCCTGATCCTATGCTTCTTGGCAATCTAGTTCGAATTAGTTAACTAGGTACTTCGCCTAGTTCATCTGTAGGCCTTCTACGTACTTCCCTGTGAGGTCAAAGACAAACACGATGAACTACATAGGTTGTTTCTTCCTTACTAAATTTCCAACTATCAATTGACAGGCTAGGCACACTGCGCCACTCTGGATGGAAGCTATCTTGTAGCCTCTTGTTCCCTTCTCAATGTCACCATATGTATCCTTGATCTTCTGTGCAGCCATAAGTAGCCACCATGGTAACACGATAGTAGCAACTTGACACAGGTGTTGACTTCCTGGTGTCTTTCGAAGTGTGGGATCTTCATGACATTCAACAGGGTGGACTATGCGAGGTTCATCGTCCATGACTGGGGGATTATCTTTGAATTCTTCCCCTTAGTTTTGTTTAGGTAATTGTACGGGGCAAGCATACCATAGATCTTGAGATCTCTGAGGTTGAAGTCACTAAAATTCAATACTGTGATATTATATTTCTCTCTCTGAACTGCGCGTATCCCCTTTGGGAGGTATGCAGTGACCATGGTGTACTTGAATTCTCTTGGAACACTATCACAATTCACTTCACCAGATAGAGGCAGGATATAATCAGGCAATATGGATGGAATCAACTTCACATTGGCTAGGTCGTCTCTGTTCTTGGTTCTCTTCTCTGTTGATGGTCGGGATGGACCCGATCCATGAACAGTCGATGGAGAGGCTTGCATTCCTCTCATCGATGATGCTTGTACACCTGTAGACATCAACATGACTCTTTCATTCATGAGGCCGATCAGAAATTCTTCGACAACTTTCTCTGCAACACTGAACTCGTCCGACATACATGCTCATGGTTGAAAATCTTTGGGTTTGAGGAGTAACTTAGACATTGTAATGGGATAGAGGGTAATAGAGAAATGATCATTGTGTAAAATAAACAAGTTTGCGGGCGCAGATTCACGGTTAGAAAAAATGTTCTCGGTGCATGGAGAAACGAGATAAATAGATAACTTGGAAAAGGATTGCTTGCAACTGTCGAGTACCAAATATGGAAAAATATGGAAACCCCATTCCATCGGATGCAGATGGTAGCGTTGTATGGAGTACCAAATATAGTAACATGAATGCAAAAGAGGCTCTTCTTCTAGAAACGAGAAATCTGGTGGTATGCAACTCTCCAAGTGATCAGTTTATGTGGGAAAGCTTCCAGTATCTAGCCAATACTCGTCTTCCTCTGTAGCCCCTCAATAAAAATGCATGCAACATAGTTAATATCCAGATTAGGAATATCCATGTTTAATCGAGGGCACTATTGTGTCTTTTTCGACTGCAACAACATTCTTCAACTCTTTTTCAACTGCGACAACATTATTCAACTAATGTATGAGGGATCAAGCATATTGAAAAACTATTGGTATACTACTTACTATTCAAGTTCAAGCAGAGGAAAGCATACATAGAACAACAATGGATTTGTTCAACTCTTCTCCACATTCATATGAAAAAACTAAAATCAAAGTACATGAGACTAGATATTTCTCTATAACACTCCATCCTTCACCTACATAATAAATGCATATCCAACTATATAATCTAAGTTCAGTTATGATTCCTATCAACCATCTAATTGGTTAAACAAGTGAGAGAAATTATCCCATTCAACACTCCCCCTTAATTTCAACCATTACAAAAATCAACACAAACAATGCCTAAGTGTTGTCTCTGAAATTCAAAAGTATTTCTTCCCAATTGTTTGGTCAATATATCTGCTAATTGTTCTTTCAAACCAAAAAAATGTAGCATAATTCTACCATTGTTGAAAATCTGGCAAATGAAGTGATAGCTAGTGTCAATATGTTTACTCTTGTAGTGAAACACATGATTCTTAGATAATGCAATTGTTGAATTGTTGTCACAAAACATAAGAGTTGTCTCCTCTTCATGTGCAAGATCACTAAGGATCCTTCTCAACCAAATTGCATGACATGATGCTGATGTTTCTGCCACATAACCTACTTCTGTTGAAGAAATTGCAATAGTGGGTTGTTTCTTAGAAGACAATGAAATTAAAACTGTACCCAACAGGAATGTGTACCCTAAAGTAATTTTCCTATCATCAATGCTACCTGCAAAATCACTATCTATATATCCAACAAGCGTGTCATGTTCTAAATTGGAATACCAAATTCCATAATCCATTGTACCTGCAATATATCTCAAACTGTTTTTTCCAACTTTCCAATGAGAAATTTTAGGATTTCCCATAATTCTTGAAATTAATTTCACTACATACTTGATATATGGTCGGGTAATTGTAAGGTATATGAGGTTGGTTACAAGACTCTTATACAAAGTATAATCAATTGTTGTTCATTCATCTTGTTTACTTAATTTTGTACGTGTTACAATTGGTGTATTTTTTGGCTTGCATTTGTTCATTTCGATCATTTTCAAAATATCCGTGACATAATTTTGCTGAGAAATAAAAATTTATTTTTTCAGATTGTTCGACTTCAATTACCAAAAAATACTTCAGAAGACCAAGATCAATCATTTCAAATTCACATTGCATGGCTGCTTTGAATTCATTCAACAACAAATTTCCTGTATAAATCATGTCATCAACATAGAGACAAACTATCAAAATATTACGTTTTTGCTCTCTTTTGGTGTAAATCCTGGGTTCATTACTACTTTTTTTGAACCCATTGTTGAGAAAATAAGAATCAATGCAACTGTACCAAGTTCTTGGATTTTATTCAAATCGTATAGTTCTTTTTTCAATCTGTACACTTTTTACTCTTTACCTCTGATCTGAAATCCTGGTGGCTGATCCACATAAACTTCTTCCTTTAAAATTCCATTTAGAAACAATGATTTAGCGCCCATTTGATAGACTGCCCATTTTTTTTGGTCTGCAACTGTCAAACTACTATGTTAATATCCAAACATGCTACAGGAGAAAATGTTTCTCCATAGTCAATACTAGGTTGTTGAGAAAACCCTTTTTCTACAAGTCTTTCCACAACCAAGTCTCATATGATATTGATACTTTTTGGGCATATGACTGTGACAAATTTACATTTCTCAATATCAAAGGAAACATTATATTTTTGGTTATTTGTATTGCAGCTATGATTTTATTACTAGGTGGTTTGTCCAAGATTGTACACTTGGAACCTTAAAAAATGACTCTATAACCATGTTCATTCATCTGGCCTACACTCATTAGATTATGTCTAAGATTAGGTACATAATAAACATCACGAATATCATTCTTTTCATCTTGCTTGGTTAATACAAAAATTACACCCTTTCCTAAAATATTCTTTTGATAATCATCTCCCATTTTAATTTGAGATGCGACATAGCTATCTAAACTAGAAAACAAATCTTTGTTACTTGTCATATGATTTTTGTAGCCACTATATAGCAACTAGAAATCGTGATTGTTGCTTGCTTCCTCTGTGACTTGGCATGAGAAGAACATTGATTCAAATATTCCCTCTTCAATGTTGGTAACATTTTCTCTTCCCCTATTCAGATATGCTTGCTTCTTTTTGCATTCACTTTCGTAGTGACCAAATTTCTTGCAATAATAACACTAGATCCTTGATTTGTCATTCTAGCTTGGTTGATTGAAATTTTTTCCTCTCCCCCTTTGGTTCTAAGAGTTTCTTTGTGGCTATTATGACTATTCACTTTGTTCTGAGTATTCTGAAGTTGACCTCTCTCATGTTTGAGAGTTTCCTCTGCCTCGTCTGCCTCTGCTTCTATTCCCTCGACCTCTGCCTCTTATTATGGAGTCTTGAGACTGAAATGCATTCTCCAAATATTCAGTATTTCGACTGAAACTATTCTCATGATTTAATAGAGATCCCATGATTTCTTCAACTGTCAGTGTTGACAAGTTTCTCGACTCTTCTATGGCAACCAAAACCATATTAAACTTATCAGGAATGATTCTGAGTAACTTCTCAATGACCATTTTCTCTTGAATGTATTCTCCATGTGTGCATAGTGGATTGGCGATGCTCATCACATGGGTCATGAAATGATCCACATAGTTCAAATCCTTCATCTGAAGAGTCTCAAAAATATTCCTGAGTGTCTGCAACTTTGCATTTTTTACTTTATCTTTTCCCTAATAGGCTATTTTGAGAGTATCCCATCTCTATTTGGCATGATTTGTTGTTGCGAATTTGGGGAAAATATATTCCTCTAACCCTTTCTATATGAGCCATAGGGATTTGTTGTCATTTTTCCTATTTTCTCCAACAACATTTCTCTATGCATTTGTCATTTCTTGTAGATCGACTAGATCTGGTTCTGTGAACCCATTAACTGTTGCTTCCCAACAATCTTCAGAACATAGAAAATTTTTCATTTTGATAGACCAAACATCATAATTTTTACCTGTTAAAATTAGTCCTCGTGACAATTCCAAACTATTGCTAGATGCCATGGAACTTTTACTAGTAGTCGACTCCCCCTTCCTGATGTAAATCTTGACTTTTTATTTCCTTAAAATCAACCAAAAAATTTATCAGGCTCAAGCCCTGGAACACTCTCTGGGGGATACCTCCTTCTCCTAGTTGTTATGTGTACACTGGCAGGGGGCGACCACCTCAAAAAACTCAAAATTGTGAAGGATGTTTCCTCAAATTTTTTCACCAGAACAAACTTAAACGCTCCTCTTCTTGTTGTGGGTTGACCAAGCTCTAAATTTATCTGCAATAACCTACAAATTTCTCTCATATCTTCGAAGAGTCTTAGTACTTCTCTAATACCATGTAGATACAAGCATACACACACAACAACAATGGAGTTGTTCAACTCTTCTCCACATTCATATGAAAAAACCCAATTCAAAATACATGAGACTAGATATTTCTCTAGAACACTCCATCCTTCACCTACCTAATAAATGCATATCCACCTATCTAATATAAGTGTATGTATGATGCCTATCACCCATCTACTTGTTCAAACAAGTGGGAGTAATTACTCCATTCAACACTTACTCTTACCTCACGAACTTTGTGAACGGGAGAAGAACATACAATAACAGTCGCCATGTGGTGTTGGACGCAGGCCTCGAATTTCAAATTTACCTTACCTGTCAAATGAAAATTTGATGATGGTCATTTTGTTTTTGTGCCCTTCATTTAACGTTTTAAGAAGATTAGCAGATTCATGAGTGTCAATTTTTTTTTCCTCTAATATACAAAAAATTGTAACAAAAACATATTAATGAAAAAAATATATAAAAATAAGTTACAGTTAAAATGAAAGAGAAATGGTATTTCAAACTTTTCAAAACTTTCAATCTAAGGAAAAACCTATAAAATACTAATAATAAACATATTCATGACTATAAAGAGTTTAAAAATATTTGAACTCATATTATAAAAGGTTTAGAAATATTTGAACTCACTTAGATTAATAGATTACCAGAACTTCAAAAGAAGAAATACCATCTGTTTGTTGGAGAAATAGAAACATAGCTAAAAAAATTCCACCAAATTCATTGCAAATTGAAAGCCATATGTACTATTGTTCTCAACCCAAAGTTTACATCGAACCTTCTTGTTTTGAGTAAGTTAATGAACTGTAAGCATACTGAGAGTAGGGAAACATCAAATTCCATTTACTGTTTCATTTACTCTTAGACTGAACCTCTGTCAAGTTTGAACATTTGTCATGTCCTGCAGGTTATACAGTGGAGCTTAAGTAAGCTAATTACCTACTAGAAATTATGACGGGTACCTTACCTAGTGGAACGCAATTTGACAGGTTCGAATTTTACATGCTAGTAAATGTTGACATGTAGATTTGGTATCTACCTATCAAGTACGTCTTAAAATGAAAAAAACACATCCTGTGGGATGTCAAATTCCAGGCCTGGTTGGATGCCTTCGATAGTTTCATGTCAAGTGACATATTTAAATTTAATGTGTCAGACTAGGATGAAGGACCCAAGAGAATATTGACTTTGGACATTGATGGAAACCTCTGACTATACAGCTTGGCGGAAGTGACACATGTATGGAACATTGTTTGGATGCCTATTCCATATCAATGTTTCGTTCATGGTTTCTGTGGAATCAACGATCTTTGCATATACACTCCCATGCCCATTTGTATATGTCCCCTTGTTTTTCACACAAATGATTCCACCAATTGTTCAAGGTTGCGAGCACAATAAACAACTCAGTGCATCCAATACAAAGATTATTTATCTTCCACATACATATTATTATGGATACAATCTAAATTTTAAAACTGGGATGTAATGTCCCCCACCTCTTAGAGAGGTGATGAGGAGACTCAGTGGCCTGGGCACCCCAACCAGTTCAAAGTCTCACACTGAGGGGGGAAAAGTCAAGAATTTAAAAGTTATATTTTTAAGTTGACTTAAGAAAGGAAAAGGATAAAGGAGTAAAAGATAACTCAACATAAAAATAGAAGATTAACCCTGGGAGTTAACCTAATTCAACAGAGAATTAGAAGGAAAAGTATAAGTAAGAGGCTGAAGTGCACCTATTATTCATTCTAGTTTTGGATTATCATTTTCTATTTCTCTTGAGCATTCAGTTTGGGGGTTTGTTGTACAAACCCTTGTGAGCAACTTAGTGGTGAAATATCCACTCACCTTGTTCCGCATCTTGGTCTCGGGGATGAAAGACTCCTACACACCATTCTAGTCTCATCCCATCTCCATATAGTACTTTAGAAGGGGCAAGACCATCAGTTTGAGGGATTTTCTGGAGGGTTATCATCATTCTACATTTGTCTGCAGATTGGGACGTCTTGGAGCCATAAGGGACATCCTGTAATTCAGTAAAACTCAGATCTAGGGAGATCTTCTTGAGATCTGAGTCTGAAACTTCTCCCACGGGATTCTCATCGCCCGATCTATATTCTTGGAGAGTTTCAGGGAATTTGGAGGCCTCCTTCATCAGGTCCGAACTAGCTAGGGTTTCATTCATCCAGTGGGGCACCCCATTCAGTGGGAAATTTAGATCTACGGAGATTGAGAGGGATCTTGGAGATTCAGGCACCTAGGTTATTATTACCATCACACGATCTATCAATTGGCATATTTCTTAGGGTGATTGGACACTTTTGGAAGCAGGTCCGAGTTATTGAGGGTTTCAGCCTTCTATTGGAGTGTGGCATTCTTCAGCTGGATATTTTGGCATTCAGATCTGTTTGTATTGATCTTCATTTCTTATTCAGCCTTTGGAGGCATTATTTTGTATTAGCGGGAGCATTTTGTAGCAGCTCATATCTATTGCTTGTACGTCCATCTGAGTTTTATGCCAGATCGGCCATCTATTGTATTGATCTTACATTGCTCATAATAAAAAGGTTAGATCTTTGTTTGTGCTTCTACATCTTGAATATATTGTGATCTCCATGTGTTGATGAATCTTGTATGCACTTAATAACGCAATAAATTAGTAGTAGTTATTGATTCCAAGAAAGAATTTGTCTTGGGATAATTACAGTGGTATCATAGCCTCGATCCTCCAAATCTGTGGAGAGATCAGTGCATGCAGAAGTACAGGGGAATTGTTATGGGTCTGAGGAAGAAAAACAACATTGAAACAGAGGTAGAAATGGAAGGGTTAGGAGACGACCATGAGCCTCAGGGCTTGGCTCTCTTAGTAGCCGAATTTGGTAAGTTCCAACAAAACATGAACTGCACAGAAATCACATTGGTCCGACAGTTGGACGAGTATCAAAAAACCAACAGAAGGGGACATGTCGAAATCTCTGAAACCTTGAAGAAAGTTGATGAGAATCTACAGAAAATGAACGAGAACCAAACTAGGATAACTGACCTTCTGATGCAAGTAACCCATCAAGGAAAATATCCTGATACATATGGGAATAAGGAGGCTAGAGGGTCTGGTGGAACCCATGAGGAAGCCAGATATAACCCGGAGAAAGCACCAGGATCCGAAGGAAGTCTTGGAGGTGGCACGTTCCATGGGCAGATGGGCAGCAGGACCAATCATAGGCCATACGTGCCAGTGTTCATGGATGAACCACTAGGCCAACACTCAGGTAGCAGAGCTAACCCTAGACCATACATGCCCACATTCATAGATGAGCAAGGGCAGCAGGAACGGGTTGAAGATTTTGTAGAACAATTAGCCAGGAGTACTAGGGAATAGTATAGCTTGGATATGAAAGTTCAAAGATAGATGTCCCTAGTCCAGTATTGTCAACTCAGGTTTAGAAACCAACCTAGGATGAACCACAGGGGCAGATTTGAGTTTGTGTGAAGGGTAGGGAGGATAGAGATTCCATACTTTGATGGTACGGCTAAGATGACAGCACAAGCATGTGTGCAGAAGTTGGATACTTACCTGTAGCTTAACCCCATGAGAGAGATGGAGTCCATCAAGTTTGCCACTATGTACTTGGATGGTAAGGCCCACGACTGGTGGTACCATGGGCTCACCAAACTCGGCCACAACCAAATTGTATCCTATACAGAATTCACTCAGAGGCTCATTGACATATTTGATCTAGGAGATCCTGAGTTACATTTCTGGAAGCTCACCCAACTCAAGCAAACAGGTACGACTGAGGCATACATTGATGAGTTTTATAGGTTGGCAGTGATGGTGCAAGATATGTCCCCAACCAGGCTCATGATGCTCTTTACAAAAGGACTGATGGAACCCTTGAAGGGTTGGGTTAAGGCCCTCAAGCCTACCAGCCTACAGGAATTCATTTGGAAGACGAGGGATCTGGGTCCAGCTGCTAAACCAAAATTCATACCCAGACCACCTCTTAACAATGGTGGAAGAGATCAAAGGCCTCCAATAAACCAGGGAGGACATGAC